>CABFOQ010052569.1:0-13516 GCA_900660455.1 Gephyroberyx darwinii
TAGCATCCTGTCTGACTCAGTGTCCAACTGTCAAACTCTGAATATGTTTGAGGTGCTGCATTACCTGGTTTTTACATTTTAAAGGATCAATTTGTTTAGATTGTTAGAGCCAGATAATCACATTTGGATGTGGTGTTGATTGGTACTCCTCCTTAAATAGCTGTTTAAGGTCTTTCAATCAGCTACGCCAGCAACATATCTGAGTTGGGACCCTCTTTGATTCAGGGTCCAGTACTGAGTGTGAGAACATTAAGTACCAATCAATCTTATCCTGAGGTATAGTACATTTGAAAATGAAAAGTGAGAAAGATGACCCATGGAATTACCGATTTGGAAAGCTCAACATAGACAAGCGTGGTCCAGGTTATACTAATACTGACAATTGAAATGGTCCAATGTCATTGACATTAGTTCCTTAATTTCATGACCATACGCTTTGCTATAAATTCACAGAGGTGAAAAAATGTTCAATATAACTTTATCACCTATAGACCAATCCCAGTGTTTACAAATTCGGACTTCAAGTGCCGTTCCTTGTGATTTTTTCTGGTAGGATTCAAGTCAGGATTTCCGACTTTCTGATATGTCCGGGTAGTACCATCAAAGATTGGATTTTAATTGCATAGATTTGGATTTATCATGCTCACAAATTTGTTGAATTAATATTCAAATTTCTGAATTTCTAAGGCAAATTTTCTAATTTAATGCAATAACTTGATTATTGTTTATTGTTTTTAATTTAGTTTTCTAAATTCAAACTCTGTTTTCTTAATCCAAATTGACACACTTCCGAGCACAAAGGACTTTTGTTCCTGGATTGTTAACTGGAATCAGCTGCCTCCTCCAGGGCATGCCAACCTTTGGCTGGGCCACCCTTCTCTTCACTTAGCCCACCAGAAGCCATGTGGCACTGGACCATGCTCATCTCCTCAGCCAGTGCCTGAGTCTTATTCTCCCCACTTGACACTTTAAGAGTTGCAAATCTTGTCATTTGTGTCATTTAGTGAATTAATTCAATTTTGTTTTTTATTCAACAAACTCATTTTTTTTCAATTCAATGGTTCAATATGAGCATGACAAACTCAAATGTATGTAATTCTAATACAATATGTCCAAGCACTAATCTCTTTCTATGTATAGCATTGATCCAGTTCTGTATTTTATCAAGCCTTTTCTGAAAGATGTTCTTAGACAGGGATCCCGAGCATGAAAACCTTTGCAGTACAACCATATGATCTAGGTGCCTTTCTATCCAAGTCCCTTTTTGCACACTGTTGTTTACAGTCAGCAGTATAGCCAGCACAAAATAGCACAATAAAAGGCCAGACCAAATGGCTACTAGGCTTCTGTATTGGTCTTAATAAAAGCCAGATTGGAAAGGACTGGCTTCCTCTGGGCATTGATACAGTGTAATATCCCAGGACTTGAATCACTCCAACCAGGAGGGACTGTCACCAATGACTTCCATCTGTTCAGCATGCTATGCTAATGAAATCTGCAATTAGAGGCATAGTTAATTTCTGCTGTCGATCAATTTATAGCTATAGCCCCGTTAAGTTTGGTGGTAAAGACCACCAAGCTGTCGACTGCTGGCACGGTGTCAGAGCACTTCATCTCCTAGCACAACGACTCATGCGGTGACAGAAGCGAAGAATTTATTGAGCGTCTGGTAGAGTCTCTTTTTTCACGCTTATTCCACAGTTGTTTTTTTATGATTAACATCCAGCATTTTAAAGGATGAGTGACTTTCAGGTTTTTAGTCTGAAAAAAGTTTTTGTCTTGCCTGAAATGGCTGAAAGAAAAATTGCAGTCACTTTCAGTCACAGTCTCTTGTGGCTATGTTAAAGTATTAGAACTAAGGTTGCGTCAGTTCAATATCTGCCATGGAAACATATGCCTTCCATGGTAGATATTATTTACCTCCCATCCCAACTAAAGTATTGTCGCTACAGAAGTGGACTGTATATTCTTTAGTAGCATCCATGGGTATCTCTTGCTAATATGAAATCTAAACCCAACTCACTAGCTTTGATCTTGAAAATACAGTAGTCACTGGTTTGTCTTTGTAGGGCAGTATAGAGTGGAACTGGGCAGCTTGGCAGTGGATCTGAGGAGACATCATGACCTGCTGCTTGGAGGTGGCATCTGAAGGTTCGGGGATCATGACGAACAGCATCTTGGCAGGTGAATAGAACTGATGGGAATCCATGGGGGATGGTAACTTATTGGAAAAAACTCCCAGGTACATTTTTTTTTAATAACTTAAGAGCACTTCAGTCATATTAAACAAACTGTAATCAGGAATTTGTTTCTTTGCACATCCCTCTGTGCACATTTCACCAGACCAGCAGCAGTATCACTTCTGAGGAAGTTAAAGGAGTAAAGCAGCGACCAGGAGGAACTGCAACAACATCGCAGCCTCCAACACAAGTCTCTGGCACAGCCGTCACTACCCACCCATCTTATCCCCTTGAGCTGCTGGAAGTTCGCCTCTAATAAACAACGGTCACATTTTCACAATATAGACCCGTAAGCTAACTAATTAGAGCGGAGATCCAACAGAAATGCCCAGTGAAGAGAGAATATAACACAATGCAAAATACTATAATTATAACACTGCTTTGTCATTCGCTTTCTTGGCTTCACAACAAGGTGTTTTTAGCCTTTGTTGCTGAAATGTCTTGTGACGCCGGCCGCTTGCTCATAGCACCATCCTTCATCACTGAGTGGTTGAAAATGCAAGTAGGTGCAGGAAGGAGATTAGCAACTCTTGTTCCAAATTAGTGAGTTTTGAAAGGCAGAAATCTCAGCACCTGGCAAAGTAACCATTGAGTTGGTATTGATCATAACCCCTATGAACCACTTGCAGCTATATTATGGCCATTTTGTGCTATGGCAGTAAAAACCTCATTCATTTCCCCTTTACGGGTTCAATGTCATGTTCAAGGATACATACACAGGAATGGACACATTGGCTGTTTACACACTTGTGAGACAGATTAGGACTGCTGCTTTAGTATTTTGAGTTTAGGTTGCTTTGTGCGTTTTTGTGCATCTCCTGTCTCTAAATAATGTAAATGGGTTCCCGATGTTGCGTAACTAAAGCAAAATAGCAATGTGAACAAGGACGTTAATGAAAACACAGTTGGGAGACAGCAGCAAGGTTCAGACGTGTACTGAGCTTGGTGCTTGAGGGTGGTTGTGAAACAGGTAAATGATTTTTACAATACTCTCCCACTGACAGAGGCCATAAGGGAGGGCCATTTCCTCCCCTCTGAAATCCCTCAGACACAGTATACTGCTGTAGAGTACATCCTTGGTCTTCATCTCACACACACACACACACACACACACAGAGAGCAGCAGGAGCAACAACTCCCTGTTGGCAGGGACACTGAGCACTGAGCAGCACTGAGCATGGTGGGAGGCTTTGGCCACCTGCTTACTGTGGAGTAGAGATAGAGAGAAAACCCCAACACTGAAATTGCTGATAGACATTACAACATTCCCTTTTTTCCACTCCAAGGGTTTCAGCAATTTGTTTTCAGGGTTTTTTTGTCCTTCGATATGTGGAGTGGCATAAAAATTAAATAAAATATTTCCTGTCTCTATGGGTGCTAAAACTGATTCGCTTTCATGGTAAGTCCCACACAGGAAGAGAGAAAATGCTTTCATTGTTCTCCAGGCCCTGTGAAGACCTATGCAAAATGTAAACAATGTTTGAGCCTACCTTTGAGCCTTGTTACAAGGGCCCACTACTGTGCAGTGTTCATTAGAGTGGAAATGATATGTGCAAACAAAGAGAGGCGCCCAAGCAGCACACTCTGCTGTGCCTTTTCATCTCAGAATTGCAAATGAATCCAGCTTCCTCACCTGGTCCCTGCAGGCAGCGTCCCAGTGCCTCCAATCAGTGCATTATTGACAGCAGGCAACCAGCAGAAAACTGAGAGCACTAATAGTCAGGGATGATGCCTGATAAACACATTCTCCCCTCTAACTACACCACCACAGGGTTTGCCGCCTGGCAGGGTGGCCTCCACCCAAGGTCAAAATGTGGCGATGCATTCTCTGCTCGGCCAATAGAGCTGCTTCCGCTAGACCTGGCTCACAGTGTTATTTGGGAGTCAACTTGCTTTCACAACTCAGTTTTGGCTGTTCTCCATCTCCTTTGTAATTTTAAAAGGTGTATGAGTGTTTTTGTCATCTGGCACAAAGGAAAGGGAGGAGGGGCTTGATAGAGGAGACAAGTACAAGTGTCGTAGTTTCCATGCATATAAAGGACACATGTTCATCCGATTTCCAAAAGGAGATGACATGAGGGAACAACATACTGCATTTTTTTTTACTTTAAGAGGCTGAATCACATGCACAGTAATGTCAAGATTACTATTAGATACAATCATATACAATATGTCAGTGAACAGGGCAACCCTATCCATAGAAGAGCAGCATAAGAAACCATTCAGTCTAAATAACAGGGAGGGTGGCACCGTAAACACAGACCTGCTTGCCTTTTTTCGAGCTAATGACTTCCTGCTCCAGTGGTTTGTGAAACAGTGTTGGAGCCGAAAGAAGTAAAATCAGGAGCAGAATTTAATCTGCCACTCAATGGAAAGCCTTTAAGCAGAAACATGCAGCCACCCAGAGGATGCATGCCAGTGAAGTGAAATTACTGCAAAAGCTCCCTGGCACAGAGTGAAGCACAGAGCAGGTTGTGTATAGGAATGAGGATTACAGATTGGCTGGATAAGTAGGATAGTAGTCAGTGTGAATGTCAACCAAGGTAGTAATCTTGCCATATACATCTCCTGGAATCTAGGTAAGGTTCACCTATGTAGAATAGGGATTGATGTGGGGAGGAAGACTGCGCTTGCTCTTGGTTTTTGATCTTGCTGAATTTGCCCCAAGCTTAGTTTTGAACTGTGTACATGCACTGCAGTATTATTAACTATCCAACTGTGGCAAGGTATTGTGAGCAATGTTCACTGATTCATCTGCCCCGCCAACCTGCTCAGAATTAATCATTTCAATGAATTGTTTGTTTCCTCTGTAGTCTCCTGGGACAAATGGATGAGTGTGATGAAAAGCTACTCTGGGGTAGATGAGCTAAAATGCATCAAGCACATCAATGACTTGTTTTGCTAAAATTGTCCTGCCTTTCTGTCCTACCTTTTTTTTCTCCCTCCAATTTCCTCCAACTGTTTTTTTTATGGTGATGAATTCAGCACAAAATGACATCTAAATTCTACCTGCATCCAATTAAAACAAACCCATGTTGTTCTGCTAACAAACTGAACTGAGTTATTATAAAACTATCTGGAAAATCACTCATAATATAACTGGTGATTTGTTCATTAATGAATAGACAAGCTTTTTTTTTTTTTTTTTTTTTTTTAAAGATACGATGAATCATACAAACATTTCAATATATGTAAAACCAGCAACTCCAACTTAGATGTCATGAAACTTACAATATTTTTTAATTTATCAAAACTCTATTCTGAAGCATCGACATCAAAGTGTCATTAATATTCATGTCTAAAGCAAAGAAAATAAGAAATGATATGCAGATAAGCTTCTGAGAAGATATGCAAATAGTAAGCCAGACACTTGAAGCTTATTTTCTTTGCACATGAGCAGACAGTACACACACACACACACACATACATATATATATGCTTCCTCATTCATATCTACCTAGACATCCAGTTTAAAATTCAGAAGATCACAATCTCAAGGATATATTATCATTCTGTAAGGCCAAATGTAGTAATATACAGTGAGCTTCATATCCGGACAGGAACACACTGATGGTTTAGCTGCTCTTGTCACTTTGGATCTGAAATTACACAAAGGTAATGACTGTCTGCTTTAATTTGAGGATGTTTTTGGGCAATATGAGAACAAGTAAACAACAGTCTGTCCTAGCAAACCCTCCTCAAATCAACAAGCTCCTGTTTAGGATCTAAAGTGAAGCATGAATCTCCTTGACATTTGTCATCAATCATTTTACTAGTGTCTGCTAAAACCTAATCAAGTCATTCTCTATCAAGAACCTACATTGCAGATCTTGGATTGAGGTGTGCTGATAACTTATAATGCCTCAAAGTAAGAGTCAAGCATAATCCACATCTGAATCCTCTTACAGATGCAGTAAAATGCGCAAAGACTGGAAATAAAATCAAATCTCATAATATGACATTGAGGTGGTGTTCATGGCCCGGTGACTTCTAGCAGTCATGTAAATCGCAAATTTGACTACATACAAAAAAATCACCACTTTAATGAATGCACTCTTAATTTGTCTATTTTGGCACCTTGGAATGGGAGGACCATGTGATAAAACGGCTGTACTTATTTTACTGTGCAAACCAATATGCCAAAACATCTCAATCAATCTGCACAATAACTTTGCATTGCTTTACTTCACATCCCAAGTAACAGAATACACAGCCAAAGCATCAAACAATGTCCCAATATTTAGCTCACTCTATATCCAATATGAGAATATAAATTTGAGGGCTCTCAGAAGGTTTAACACTGAAAGGAAAATAACTCGATTTGTCACATAGAAATCCAGTGTGGTGCAAAAAAAACAAGGCAGCCAAAGGACTACAACATCCCAGTTAGTTGTTTATGGCCTTCCAGGTCAAGGTAATGGAGCCATTACCATTTTTGTTGCACAACCCCATTTACCATTCTGTTTTTGTTTCATGACTCTACCTTAAATGGTGAAGATATCTTGATAGACAAACAAAGAAACACACACACACACACACACACAGTGCATATGCAGGATGTAAAAAGCTCTCTGGAAAGCTGTGTTTTACCCACACACAAATACATTCCCTTTAAAGATTATCAAACGTGACACAAGCAGACAAAAGCATGTCTGAGCCTCAAAAGAGGCAGACCAGAAGTATTCCACCATGCACTCCACTTACAGTTACACCAGGGATATGACATAAAACCTTATTTTCACAAAATACCTCTATCACTATCTCAGAACATTTCATCAGAACATAGGTTTACATATAGGGTTTCATTCAAAGATGAAATATATATATTATTATATATATATACAACTTTTGATCACTCAGGATTTTCCAAATGAATTTTACTTTCATGTCAGCAAT
The DNA here is from genome assembly GCA_900660455.1 of Gephyroberyx darwinii. NCBI lineage: Eukaryota > Metazoa > Chordata > Actinopteri > Trachichthyiformes > Trachichthyidae > Gephyroberyx > Gephyroberyx darwinii. The sequence goes on from CABFOQ010052569.1 coordinate 7,137, forward strand.
CATTGTGTAAGAGTACGTGTCACTTTGTTTAAATGAGAAATATCTCAATTTGGAACAAAACTCTTCGCGTGTAAATACTATAGCAACTTAGCAATAATATTAATTGAAAATGGGTTAATTCCTCCTGCAGCAGTAGTCCACACTAATGGGGAGGAGATAAGAATAGTCTTAATAGTGGGTCAGACCTTCTTGGGTAAATCCTGTCAGAGGGGGCTTATCTAAATCCTCTTGGCAGAGCTATCTGAATAGCCCTCAAACAACAGTGCAGAGGGGACCTTAAATTAGCCTGAAAAGCAGTCCTTTTGAATGAAGCAGCGCCAAGACGTTTTTAAAATATGCTGGAGTTCAACTCTACTGCTCTGTATTGACTAACTGATTCAATACTTTATATTGAAATAAAATAAAGCAAAGATGGCTGTGGAAGCAATATCATTTCATCGTGTGAATGAGCTCACCGTAATAAGTAAAGTATGCCCATGCTAAACTATCAAAATGACTGTACTACATGTGCTCTCTCTGCCTCTCCCCTGCCCTTGCCTCTAGCTGGCCTTGCTTGCTGGTTGAAAAGTGATGTAGTGAAGCAGTGGTCAGAGTCAGGCAGTAGAAATGTGTCCCTCCTGTGTGTTTGGTGCCAGTGAAGGGAGAGGTGACATGAGGCTGGGTTACTCTGCGGTCTCTGCCAATCTGGCTTCAGTGTCATTCTGCCTCAGGGACTGGTTGTTGGAACCTCTGTCCACCTCATCCTCCGCATCAGATCTGCCAACACTCAGGTGGCCCCGGTACAGGGGAGGGCTACAGGGGTGAAAACACACACACACACACACACACACACACATCATTACATCATGACTAGGCTGTGACAACTGTGAATGTGTGGAGAGGGTCTCCAAGGCTCCGAGGCTACATGCTAGAAAAATATGGAGTGGGGAACCATGAACACTTTAGGCAGCGAGTGAATACACTCCTCAGGCAGCAATGAACATGTTGCCTAATAGTGCATACATATTTATATATAGCCATATTTACTGTTCCATATGTTCCTGTTATGCTGGTTGCCCACTCATTCTTCTATTCTTTATTAGTTCAAGGAAAAATGCAGCTGCAAACTTTATTAGTTGATGGTGTATTGCAGTTGTGAGCACAGTCTCAAATGAAACGCACAGAAACAGCAATCACCAGGGGCCAAACCATGAGAGGTTTTTACTGCACCAGTAGAAATCGGTTACAATAATCTCTCCCTGTGAATATCGTGCAGGAACTCCAGAGGCTCTATTTAGACTTTTCATGCAAGAACGTTGTGAATGTTGCATAATGCCGATGGTATCGTGAAGGGTAAGTGAAATCAGCATGGTCAATGTCCGAGGCCTCATCATCCAGCCTCATGCTTTGGATGAAATGAGGTATTGCAAACTGATACCTAACATAACTACCACACGTTTCCAATGGAAATAATATTAAATAGATAAGATTCTGAAACTTCCCCCTAAATTTAGCATCTTAGTAATGAGGCAAACAATGTTCATGTTCAGTTATGTCAACAGTTCTGACACACTTGTTAAAACTCTACTCACTTAACACGTTAAAGCAAAAACTGCTAGAATTTTGCTTTTGCCTCATTGCCAACGTCAGTTTGCACTTGTAGAACGGCACTGATCACTTTCACATACACATAGCCTTGAGACTCTGCCTGTGTCACTCCAGACGACACTCTCCCAACCTATTTCTAACAGCATCAAAAACAACTTGCAGAGAGACACCCTTGCAGAGATACGATCCATCTTTGCAAAAAAGCAGCAGAAGATTATCATTGCTTTACAACACTAATATCGTTTGGGGACTGTTTTCAGCAGTGCCCTGTTTATTTCTGTTGTCTGGGAGTGGGGAAATTAAGGCAACGGATACACGCAAATAAGTAATCTTTGATATAATAATACTCTGCTTCTGTTTTTCAATGATGGATTATGCCTCTCAAACAAGCAATGTTTCTCTATAAGTTATTTATGATGCCATTAGAAATGAAACAGAAGAGACTGGAGTGTGTGAATGACACAGGTTTGTGAAAATCATTATGAAAATCATCATGTTTTTTTCTACATGACAACCACTGTTGGCAACAGCAAAATGGGGTATTTCAAGGGCAAAGTTCTTGCTTGCCAAAAGATTCCTTCTTTTTAGATAAAATGGTTAATGACTGGACAACTGGAGCAAATTTTACTGTTGCACCAATTATGAGTCAGTATTTTCAAAAATATAGCAAGGACTAATTCATTATCATTCAAATCAACATTAATGTTTTGGCGGGGATAATTTACAGCAAATAAAAATAAATAAACACTAAACCATTTCAAGATAGCAGACTTGGTTAGTATGTTAATTTAGTGAAATAATCCCAATTTCATTCCAGTTATTCCAGGTTCCTGGGTTAGAATCACACAGAGCATCACCTTCTGCTGTTGGTATTAGTCACTGTCAGGCTTGTAGAGATACTTCATCACCAAGTTATCCATTTTCTTCTGCTTCTTCTTGTTTTCCTTCGTGCTGGATGGCCCATGACCTGTAGGCTCCTTTTCGTCATCAGAGGCTGGGGGGAGCTGGGCCGGGCCCCTCTTCACGCTGCTGGAGCTGCGGTAGGAGATGGTGGAGCCGGAGGAGGACTCTGATGACTCAGAAGAGGAAGAGGAATCCTCAGACTCATTGTCCCTCTTCTTAGATCCCTTCCTGGACTTTTTGCCCTTCTTTCCCCTGGAGCTCCTCCTGCTGTGACGATCATCTGAGGAAGAGCTGTCCGACTTAGAGATCTTCTTTTTCTTGGCCTTGTGACTGCGGGAACTGCTGGTGCTGAAGCTGCTGCATGGCCGACTGCTGTAGTCCAGGGCAGAGCCCGAAACAGAGCGACGCAGACTGGATGTGCTGCAGCCGAAACCCTCGTCTTCTCCCTTCTTCCTATTGTCATCAGCTCCTGTCCCCTTCTTTTCCTCCTCTTCATCACTAGACTCATCAAGTTTGCTGCGCTTGAACTTGATGGGTTTGAAGCTCAGCACCTCATTGATGGCAGCCTCCAAGTCAGGGTCCAGGTAGTTGCGGTGAGTGACTGACTTAATATCAGTGTCTGGCAGGTTTCCATCTGAGGGGGATGGTTGGGCTGGATTAGAGAAACTGCGACTGAGGGAGCGGGGATTGTAAGATGAAGTAACCCCTTCACTAAAGGCCACGCTCTGTGCATCATCATCATCATCCACACACAGGCCAAACTCACTGAGGCCACAGCTGCGGGCCAGGGACAAGCGTGAGTTGCTGCGTCTGTCATCCTTCCAGGAGGTGCTGCGGTGCAGGGGTCGAGGGCTAGTGTGGCTCACACTGCTGATGGTGGACTTATTATCATCGTCCATGTCTAGCATGCCCCTCCTGGTGGACATCCTGCTGGGAGCCAGGGAGGACACCATGGAGTCCTTATCAAACTCAGGACTGCTGCGAGAGGTCCAGCGGCAATCCATGCCCTTCCTGGCTCTGCTGGTGGCCTCAGAATAGGCCAGGGAGATGACAGAGCCCCTGTCATCCAGGTCTTCCTGAGCCTCTCCAGGCTTAGATTTGGCCTTGCGGATGGAGGAGTGGTCTGGCGTGTCTGGCTGTTTCTTTAGAGTGCTGAACAAGGAACTCTCATCTCCTGCCCCCCCTATAGAGTCTTTCAGGTTGGAGCGCTTCCTGTAGCTTAGGGTACTCATGACAGACACTGACCTGTTCTGCTCAACCTCTTTCCCCTCTTTACTTCCTTCATTAATTTTCTCCTTACCTTCTTTTACTTCCTTGGCATCTACATTTGCTGAATATCTAAAGGGTTACATAAGAAAAATGACACCACAGAAACAACGAACAGAACAAGAGACAGGAGGAGAAAAAAATAACTCCACAAGCTTGAGAGGAAAAATAATGAGCTGTTGTAACATGTAATTTTCAACAAAATGTAATGCTGCAATGCTGAGCTGATTTTGACTCAATCTGAAAAGTCTCTGTGCCTTGACAACTTCCCCTGATGTTGCAACATTATGAATTTGTCATTTTGACTTTGTCCTTGGAACCAGTATAGAGTCAGAGAAGACATGCCATCTAAAATACCACAGGCTATAGCTGGTATGTATATTGCAAGTGAGGTAATCAACCAGTGGGAAGATCTATCTAACTGAGGCAGAGGGACCATTTAGCAGGCATGCCAACTGGCCACGGGCCACTTTAATAAATCTGACAGCCGCTTCCCCCTGCCGCCTCCTGTCATTAGAAAGATGACTGGGAGAGAGAGTTGACACCTAATCATATGAAATACTCATCCTTCTGTTGCACACTGCCCAAGGTAATCCTGGGCCTTTTTAGGGCTGGGAATGAGGACAGCTTTATCTCTGAGCAACCATAGGCATGTGCGGTGGTGGTGTGTCATGATGCAAAGGGATGAGAGAACTAACCTGGTGCTCTTCAGACTCCCCTGATCTGACAGGGTCTTGGTGGAGCCCTTGTTCTTGGACAGCCAAGACTTAACCCCATCTACACGGTCCTCTACTTCTGAGTCGGTTTCCGTCTCATCCCCACTGTAAAGAAACAAAATAGTTGGTGGGGAGGATCTGTCACTGTGGAAAGAGACTACAACACAACACCTTAAAAAAAATGAACCTAGTATTGAGTCTTAAAATCTTATTTTTCTTACAAGTGAAAAAATCAGCCAATAGAATTCCACTTGTTTCCAATTCAAATCAACTTGTTTCAAGAATTCTCTAAAATCAAGCGTCAATTTCTTCATGAGAATGGTCTTCACCCCATTGGCAGAATTTCTCACTTGTTTTAAGATAACTTACATTTTTACAGTGCAACCACTGGTAGATGAATCATACATAGAGACAAGAAACAATGATTGTCTTTAAAAGCCAGTGCAGCTTGTTGTTAGTCATACAGAAGTTGGATTCATTTCACACTCAACGATACATTTGGATCAGCATGATGCACAGGCAATCTAGACAGGCTTCAGTTGTATGCTGCAGTGAGTAGAGAAACTTGGAAGTGGTTGAACAAAGCAAGTGTATTCTCTGACCAGAATGTAAGTGAAGCTCTTGAAAGCCTAATGAACTTGTTTGGCTAGGTCTAGGCTGGTAGCATCGGTGTGGCATGTGACTTGTTAATGGTGACTGTATTGGAGTGGAGCCAATAAGAAGGCCCTCTAGCCCTAGCCATGACAATACCAAGCAATATACAGAGACCGAGGGACCCTGATGAAAAAGTGTAGTGTATCCCACCTGGATATGAGCAATCCTCATTCACTTGTTTCAAATCCAAGGTGAATTTTCTGAATTATGCATCCGATTGTCTGAGGAAGTTAACGTGGAAGGAAATGATGGAGAAGAGGAAAGGGGAGAAGGCATAACCTGCGAGTAATTACTCACGTCATGGACTAAATGTGTTTGTGAATTGTAGTGTGTGATTTTCAAGGAAATCACCACCTCCTTTTGAATGAGCTATATGTTGTTTCCAACATTGATGCTAGCTACTGTGTCCTCCTTGGCTAAATGATGCATGAAAATGAATATCCACATTTGATGATGAACAGTTTTACCATGGCATGACCATGCATATGTTCTAAACATGTAAGATACTCTTGACATGCACAGCTGTGGTAAGCTCTGGCCCTCTGGGAGAGAAATTTACAAGGTCCATGTTGCATTTTTTAATTTCAGAGCTAAACAACTGATTTTAAAAACACTGTACCAGAACAAAACAGTGTTCTATGACAACAGGGTTTTCGTTTGCAGTTATTTAAAACTTTCCTACTGCAGCTTTAAAAGAGGCATTCTTCATTAATTCATTCATCTTATGTTCGAGTAAGCTATTGTTCAAGGTCTTGTCCTGCCTATCACTGAACAGCAGATACACTGCAACCAGTGTCTAAAGTCAGTTCACTATCATTAAAAAATGAGAAATACCAATGCAGGTAACAGATTCTTGGGCGAGCTTATCTATCAGAGCCTCAGAACAGGATGCAAAACGCTTATCAGGAGCAAACACAATATTCAGAGAAGTCTGAGATGACAGCCAGACTGCTGAGCTCTATCATTTGTCCACATACTAACATGCCAGCTACGTAGCTCTCCCAGTGAATAGAGTACCATTTCCTTTGTCACTGTCTGATGTGTCACACAGTCAATCAGGTTTACATAGAGAACAAAGTCTCCCTCCTCCCCACTTTTGGTAGTCTGCCAGAAAGGTGGAAGTTATTTACCTTGAGGAAGGTGGGGAGGGTGCAATGATGAGAGAGAGAGAGAGAGAGAGAGAGAGAGAGAGAGAGAGAGAGAGAGAGAGAGAGAGAGAGAAAAAAAAGAGAAAGAAAAAGAGAAAGAGAAAGA
>CABFOQ010052569.1:13536-46310 GCA_900660455.1 Gephyroberyx darwinii
GGAGAGAGAGAGAGAGAGAGAGAGAGAGAGAGAGAGAGAGAGAGAGAGAGACAGAGAGAGAGCAAAAACAGAGAGATCTGGAGTAAATGGTATTTCATGCCTTCTGCTGTTAAGAGCATTAACATTGGCCATTATTTTGTTTTTGTAATCAAACTTACAGTCAGGCTTTCTGGGAGAGGTTAATGATGGGCCCATATAGGCTAAATGGCCTAATTGTGCTCTACACGTCTGCAGAATGAGCCTACTCATCTCAGAATTTGATTTGAATGGTGCCTCAAGAGGCAGCAAGTTAACGTGGTGAGTTCAAGTTCATCCTCCTTTTTCCAGTCTTTCAATTGCCTCTCTACTGTATACTACTGTATACATTTGATATACCAAAGAAACACTCAAAGAAACAATTTGATAATGGGTTCATGACGCAGGTAGCAAGTTCATTGAACAGGCTGCCTAGTTGAAAAGGTTGCTGGGTCGATATCCAGAGAGTACACATTACTGCCTATAGTGTAAGTGAATTGTGATATTGATTCATGTAGTATGTTTCACACTAGTTAAGCTAAAATGCCAGACATTTTAGCTCCACAATACATGTATTATGATATACTGCACAAAACTATTGCAACCGGCCCTCTCTCCCTCTCTCCCTCCCTCTCTGTCACACACACACACACACAAAATAAAAGGTGCCTTGCAATTGAGTGCTTTGCAAATGGTGTCACAAACTATTTGTCCTTGGCCCCACACCACTAGCTAACCAGTCCTCAGGCTCCTACATACAAACAAGCCCCAAGAATTTAGAAGTGGATATTAATCGCTTCTGACATTTGGCCTTCACTGGTTGTAAATCTTTGTCACAAATACTTATACTCAGCATCAAATCTTGTATAGCTTGTTCCTATCACTCTAGCACTTGTGTAACATCCTATCAATCCCATATTGGTATGGTGTATATAACATGTGTGGGCTGCTTATCGGCACAGAGCATCAATTTATGTGATTTAAACAGTATACATACTGTTTAAATCGCTTCCAAGCATACACACTTCAACACCAAGGCAATGCCAATTTAAAAACATGTATGGTGCTGTGCCTATAGCTCAACCCAAAAATATCTAAACAGTGTTCACTGTACATCCAGAGCCCATGTAATATTTCCCCTACGTACTTGAATACTGAAACAGAGGCAGTCTGGGAACATTACCACTACTCTGCTGGAAGCCCAGTATGAAGAAGGCCTTCTTGTGTCTCAGAACTATTCTTAAATTTTCATCCAGTAATAATAATGCTGCTATTGTCATCTTTGCATTGAAGCGGTCATGACAAAACTATTGAACAATAATGCAGATCATCCATTAAAAAGACACTTCAAAATTGTTCAGTCATACTGATAATGCATTAAGGTTAAAGGAGAAAAAAATGCTATTAAGTAAGCATGGTGAGTCATCTGTCTTTCCCCTGCACAAAGAGAGAAGCAGAGTACTGAGCGGTCTGATGGGAAATGGATAACAATGAGCATTGACTCAGAATGGGATGCCATGTCTCTTTGAAGAAGCAATCAGAGGTTGAAGCAGGAAATGGAAGAGTATGTCTGCTACGAAATGAATTACAGTCTTTATTACGCTCTGATGAATGTTTAAATTACTTCACGTGGCACTAAATTGCTATCATTGTGTAAAGCTGAAAGCAAATGGGATTTAGTCACTCACCAAGCTTTTGGTAGGACTTGCCATTCACAATCAATGTTCAAAAAGAGGATCTTTGTTATACCACAATCATAAAGTATGTTTCTCATCACTATGGCATGCAATTTCATTAGTGAACTATATGCATGCATGTAAACGGCACCAGAATGGTAGTTGGGTTAAAACATTTTGAGTACTCTCCTGTTAATGTCTTGCACCACTAGCTGACTGTGCATTGTGCTACCACAATGCCACAGTCATAAGCATCACAGATGCAATTACATTCTTCTACCACTTTGTGGCTGTTCCAGAGCACACGCTATTTACTTCTAACACACTAAGTTTGTGGGAAGGGCACACTACATGCCATATTTATATATGCAATTATAAATTGCACAAAAAAGTGCACATTGTTGTTATTTTCAACAATGCAAATAAGTCATTAAGTCTACTATTCAGTCTCAAAAACATTGTGCAGGGGGAGATAATACCACCTGTTTACGATGCAGTTTCAGTTTCTAGAAACAAGTGTCAATATCTTGAAACAAGGAAGCGGCGGGTCACTCCACTAGTATCAAGAAAAGACACTTGAAGATCGATCAAATTCTTGAAGAAAGTTGATTTGCATTGCAAAGAAGTGAAATTATGTCAACCCACTTTTTATAGTTAATACAATTTTGAGACTCAATACTACTAGATTAAATGACCTGCTAAAATGGATATTTTTTTGCAGTGAAGGCTGAAATCCTTGTAGCACATCCTTAATACAGTTTTAAAGGGCAGTGATATTGAGAGCGTCTCAGTGGTACTCAATGTGTAATGTCATCACTTGGCTGAACTATCCAAATGCAAGGTGATTTTTTTTAGTTTATTTTAAGGATGGGCTATAAGGACTTGAACCTTGGTGGAAAGTGGAAAATTCCCAAAGAGAATGGTTATATAATAATAAGATATTATAAGAGAATGGAGATGATTAGTGAATAATAAAATAAATGAACATGAATGCAAATAATTTCTTAATTTCTCTTCTTTACCTCCACACCACCAATGGTGGCAATCCGATAAAACTTTTCTTGTATGATTGCATATAAACATATCATAGTAATACTATCATATCATAGTAAATACTTTCTAGCAACTCAGGGAGGTATGGGCTAGTTGCATATGCCATGGAACAGCCACAAAGCAGTAGAAGACAGTAAAAACACCTGTAACAAAACAGCTTTAACCCTCTCTCCTGACAGGTGCATGATGCAGGTCTATAGTGATTAAGCAAAAGGTGATGGCTGGTTATATTCAAGGAGACATGATGCAGTATATAGGAATGCTATACAGTGTGTACAGTAACTATGTAACACTTTGTTGTTTTTTTCAGTAGTCACATGTTTCCATAGCATTTACACTTGGCTTAAACATTGATTTTATAGGAATTATATTTGCGAGTAGGTTTTCCACTCTAATCAAACATTTCTTCTCATCACACTAAAGAGGATTTATATGAATAACACAAACTGAAAGAGTCAGGAATACTGCATTATTCTCTCATGTGGGTGAAATGGGTGAGAAAAAAATGGAAAAAACCCATAATGATGAAAACAAAGGATGCATTTTCCGTTCTCACGTTTTGTTCTTTCTTTTCTGATATTTTGTCACCATGTCTTGTAAACTGGCAGAAGTGTGGAAGGCACCAAACAGAAGGGAAAAGAAAAAAGAGAAAAAAGTGAGATATACAAACAACAGTGTAGAAGAGGGCAGAATAAGATAAGAGCAAATAAATTGTTTTACACACACAAACACACACACACACACACACACACACACAGGCGCGCACACACACACTGGTACTGTCCATTGTGAAGCAGTGACTCGGTAAATCAACTCATGCTGGCTGCTGCCCTCTTTCTCAAATGGAGCCAGGACATATTATGTCTTCCTTTTAGAGGTCTATAGTATTGCAATGTTTACCTCAGTGGGCTCAGAGCTAGTGTAACCCTCAACCTCTCTGCAAAGAGGAAAGGAATAACCAACCAGGGAAAACCAACAAAGAGACAAAAGATCAGGAGCAGGGGACTGAATTAAACCAGGCGAGACGTAGTTGGGGAACAGAGAGAGGGCAGAATGAAACACAGAACAAAGAGTGAAGCGAGAGGTTAGAGAGGAACAGAGACAGGAAGTTGTGGGAAATCAAAAGAAAGAACAGATACGCGTTAAGATTGACAGCCTACTAAAATAATGAGCAGTTCTCATTTGGTAACTGTCTTGCTGCTTACAAAGAGAAAGTGCTCCAAGGATAGAGTGGATTCTGCAGTCTGTGGCGAGGGTCCTGGTGGGCATGTGCACTGGTTATACATGCACTGATATAAAGGAAATTGTGGGGTCTGCTGTACCTATTGATTAGGTCATCATTGTCATCGCTCTCCATCTCATCCTCGATGGCAGCCTGCAAGTCACCTATCCTCTTGAAGGCCAGCTTAAGGTCCACTTGTAAGCTCTGATTTGCTGCCTCCAGGCTCTCGATGTCCATTTCCTGGTGAATGGATCATGACACAGAAGAAGCATGGTTACCTCTTCCAATATAAACTTGAATAAACTGTATCATGCTTGACTTGATTTCCCCACTATCTTACTGGTAGGCCTCACCAGTTCATGTTTCTTGCGGCTAGCTTCAGCCTCCTTTTTGGACAGCTCTCCCATCTCCTCTTTGATGTCTCTTATCTGCCTCTGCATACGCTTATTCTGCTCCTTCTCCCGGTTCTCCGCAGCGCTGTGTTGGTTTCTCTCCTCCGTCAACTTCTCAAGGTTCTCCTTCAGACGGCCCACCAGGCTCTGAGGAAAAACCATGTTAAACCAGTTGGAACGTTTTAATCACACAGGTCACATGGCCAGTATCAAATCAATCCCACTTAAGGTGCCAAATGAGACTCTTTTGTTCTACCTTAATCCTCACATGCTAGCGCATCATCCACCATAGTTGGATTTTTGTTCACTTTTAACATTGACAAAAGTGACATTGTAGTATGAACAGTGGTGCTAATGGTGTCCACTTCCTCCTGCCTTCCATTGACTTATTCTGTGTGGACTGTGAAGAAAGTAACTTACTATTCTCATATTCTGAAAATATCATGTTGTGCACAAAAATATTGAGAAGGTGTAACAGATATCTTGAAATATTGTTTTCACAGTAGAAAGACAGGAAAGAGAGCAGGGGATGGCATGCGACAAAGCTCCAAGGCCGGATTGAAACAAAGGACGTTGCGGTTACATGGTACACGCCTTGGCCAACTGGGCCTCCAGGACAGCTCCAGAAATCAATAACTTTAACCCATATCATATCATATCATCACAAATGATATATTTGCCTGGTAATAAATAGTAAATTAAATGTCAAACTTACACAGGTTCACAGAGCATGTCTTTTACCTTTGACAAGTTACACAAGACACAAGGGATTCTCTCACCTCTAAGCGTTTGATCTGTGTCCTCTCATACTCCAGCTTGGTGTCCAGCTCACGGATCTTGGCCTCCTGACGACTCACTAAAGACTTTTCCACCATGGACTGTTCCTGGAAATCTAGCTGGCTCTGCAGTGAATGAAGCTGAAAATGGACACACACACACACACACACATATGCACAATCACACACAAATTTAAGATCATAAAAGTACACACACGCCTTCCCCGCGTGCAGTGAGCACCTGCTCCATGTTTTTTCACCTGCTCTTAAGTTAATACGACACAATACTCCATACCGATGTTCAGTTCAAGCGCCGAAACAATGACCGTTCACTTTTTCGCCCCTTTATGTAAACAGTTAATCACGCTGTTGTGTTGGTAGATGTTATTATTGTGTTTCCAGTCTGAATAATGAGCTCTAGATAAGCCTCCATGTGTCACAAATGGTCAGGAGAGGCTGTGGATCAGGCTGACTAACAAAGTCCCATTCATTTCACAGGCTTTGTGGAAGGGGGAGATCAATGCCAAGCAACTTGTTCCATCTGAAACTTTTCCCCGTGACTGATAAAAGGATGAAAGATACATCATAACAAATACCAACCCAAAATGCAGCATGGTACCTAATGAGGGATTTTGCATCTGAAACGAGGAGGATTTTCCCCTTTGATATTATTAAAGAAGCCATATTTTCCTCCTACTGGGAATGCAATAACCACTCCAAGGTCAGAGACTTTAGATGGCTATCGCAACCTTCTCCGGCAGGTTTTAACAATGCCTTACAGCCTAGTGTGTGTGAGTGTGGAAAGCAACTAGCAAATACAGAAGGTGTTGCACGTAGAGGAGTATAGGAGTAGGATATTGCATGTATGACTCGTCTGAGAGCAAGTACTGCGAGGGCATGATTAATGTGTGAGTAAAATGGCACCTCCAGGATTTTACAATTCATTGACATAACCATATGCATCATAATTTATGTACATTCAACCAATCTCTTTAATATTTATGAGAGCTTAGAATTTTGCCAAATGATCACATTATACTAAATCAAATGGTCAACCTAGAAACCACAAACTGCCATCTGACAGTGCTTTCCAATGTTTCCAGGGGCCACCTGAGGAACATCCACAAGCACAAAAAGCACAAAAGTGTGAATAAAATGCTGCAGTGGACCACAAGCAAAACATTCACTTCATTTTTCAACCATGGGGCTGAAATGCCAAAACAACAACAGAGGCTGCTACTTCAAGGTCAGAGGTAAGCACTGAGATGACCAAGGTCAGCGCTTTAATTGAATTTATTTTAATTTCTTAGGCCATGGAATTAAGTTGCTGAATTAATGTACGTGACCTTTTCCTTATATATGGTAGTAGAAGCACAATTTTTTCCTTGACTCTAAAGTTTCACTGATTCCCACCATTTCAATGCAAATTGCATAGCAACTTTGAGAAAGAACTGCGGCAAAAATGAATCATTTTTGGTCCCAATAATCAGAGAAACTCTGTGAAAAGGTCTAATCAGAAGGAATTGTCGAGGCAGCTTGTGGCCTGGCAGACAGCTATTGTTCTCTTGAATACTTTCTTGTACCTTTTCATGGATCTCCTGCTTCTCCTTTGTGGCCTCCTCCAGCTGGGCCTGCAGGTCACTGATCTGGCTCAAGTCCCTGGCAGACTGGCATGCACACATAGACACAGTTAAAGGCAGAATTCAGAGGAGCAGAGTGTGTGTATGTGTGTGAGTGTGTGAGTGTGTGAAAGAGAGAGAGAGAGGGAGAGAAAATGTGTGTGGGCAAGCATGAAAATTTCAAAATTCAATTATCTGTAAATAATATTTGCACTCTGAATGTCAGTTGTTCAAGAATAATAATGCAGCCATGCCAAACAATAATATGTAATTCATGTCATCTGCTGCAGAGCAGATTGCATCTCTCTCTGATGGCAGCAAATAATGGCACGACACATACAGTATTTAAAAGAGAGCACTTCTTTCATCTCATCTCAAAGCCATTCTACTCAAACATGCAGAAGAAAAACAGTATGTTACCCATATGGCAATGCAAAGAAATACGGGAGCCCACATGTGTCAAACTAAATACAAAGAAAATCAAGGAATTCTACTACTTCTGGGGATTGTGTCACAGTCCATTTTATTCTACTACCTTGCCCTGCTCATGACTACTGGTCAGGTTCCTGCGCAGTCGAGGAAGTCTCAAGAGGGAGGGACTCATGATATAGTGATGTAACTGTTGGCTATCAACAGTAGCTGTGATGTTGGACAGGTTGGGTTACCTGGGAGACTGCAGCCTTGTGTTTCTTCATCAGCTCATTCATGTCCTCCTGATCCTCCTCCATACGAGACTGCAGGTCATTCTTCTCCCTCTGCAGACGGCTAACCTGCTCGTCTAGCTGAGAGATGGAGAGGGAAGGAAAGAGATTTTAGTATGGAATGACAGGATTTATTCATGAGCTATTGAATGTGATAAATGGTCATTAGCTGGCCAGGCCCTGGCACTCCCGGACTCATCTAATAGCGATGAAACACAATCTGGACAGGGCTCTGGCTCGAGGATGAGACCAATTGGAGATAATCAATTGGCTCATTTAGGCGGGGAAAAGTGCAGCCAGTGCAGCATACTGGTAATGTCCTATTTAGAGTTCAGGAGACACAGACTCAGGACCTCAACATGCATTCTCTAATCTGAGACATTTACAAGACCTTTCCTTGCCATAAATGCAGCAATTAACAAGCAGAGCACAGGCACACAGAGCTCTGGGTGTCTTCCCCAGGGACACAAACATCCTCAGTCTACAGTTCTGAAATGCAGGCAGTACTCTCATGAGGCAGCCATTAATGAGCAGATGGAAAGAAAACCTCAGAAAAGCTTATTTATCCATTACAACAAAATAGTGAAATGAGACACATGCCAAAGGGCATTTATTATTTTAATATCCCACTATGATTGGATGATGCATGCATATTAATGTTGGAGTCCTTTTGCATTTTGAAGAGTGAAATTTTGATGCACAAGTCCTCTATTAATTAAACATTGTTTGTTTTTTTGGGGTTTAGTTTACTCATCAAAAGAAAAGGAAAGAAACAATTACACAAAGTAAATTCTCTTAAGCAAAACCTTCATCAAATATCCTTAACACACTGCTAGGTATGTTTCATGAGCTGGAAATGTCGATTTTAGAGATTCTACACACAATACTGATGGCGATGCCCAAACAACACACAAAGAAGTCACATATTCAACCTATAACAAACAGATGCAGGTGTGACTCAGTTGAATATAATAATTACTACAGTATATCATACACTCAGAAAACATGGCTAATCACAACAATTTAGGGAGATGGACGATGCCTTTTCTCGGACTCACCGACATCTTGACTTTGACCACATCGTCCATTTGGATATGTAAGTCCTCTATTTCAATCTCCATGCCCTTACGAGCCTTCACTGCTGCCGCGCAAGTGAACTCTGACTCCTCCAGCTGTGAGAGACAGGAGGGAGGAAAAGGTAGGAGGAAGCGAGGGACAAAACGTTATTAGGCCAGGGTAAACGACGTGTCCAAAAACTTGCTAAAAATACCAGGACTGAGGATTTATCAACCTCTTACTTCGAGATTAAGTAAAGTTGACAAGAGTATGCTTAAGTTGGACCAGTCAATGTGTCACATATTCATTCAATCACTCTCAAATATGGTGCTAAGGTTTAGACGGTGAACAATAAAGTGGTGTACTTGATTTTTGAGCTGGGCAATCTCTCTCTTGCTGGGGGCATTGCTCTTCAGGTGGTCCAGCATAATCTGTGCATCAGCCAGCAGGACTTTGGTTCTCTTCAGGTCTTTCTTCAGCCTCTTTTCTGTCTCCACATCCCTTTGACACACCTGAAGGACAAGACACTCCACTGCATTAAGTATTATCAAATGCTATTCTGCTTCAAAGCCCATAGCACCTTGTGAGACTCAAAAGCAGTCCTTTCCAATCAAAAGAAGTGGCACACTCAAATGGACACTCACACACACACACGCAATTTGAGTGTGATGGAAGTACCTGGTCCTGGGCATTGAGCAGTTTGGATTCCAGCTCTCTTCTCTCGCGCAAGACTTTCTGCTTGTCGTCATACTCCTCCTCCAGCTGTACCTCCATCTGCTTCAGCTATAGGACACACGGACAGAGTGTCAGGACATGCAAACAGATGACCAGTGCTAAACAAAGTCAGACACAACACATCATCCATCACGCTGTATGACAAGGTTGCTGTCATAGGTCAAAGACAAACAGATCCCAGCTAAACATGACTATAAGCCTCCAGTTGCAGATCATAGTTTATCAACATAGTTTAAGGTGTGGCACCAAAGGCAAATAGGAAAAAATATATAATTTTGTACTCTCAGAATGAAATTCTATATGTATTTTATGTATATGAATATGGACACACGAAATACTTGTTTGTATTATAACTTTTATTTATTTTTTATTTATATTCAAATGTTTTTGATTAATTATCAACAAAATATTATGTATATGTCAGAAATCTAAGATTTTTTTTTGCTATTCCATTCCATGTAAAATACTCAAAAAAAAAAAAAAATAGAGAAATGACAAAATACATCAAAAAAGCCTGAGAAAATGTCCATATTAGTTTTTGTAAGCTAATTTTGTACTTGATGCACACTAGACAGCTGGTATAAAAACATATGAGCTATTATGAACTATTTAAAGTCATTTTTGATTATTGTTATGTATATTGTATTGAAAGGTGAATTTATAGACGGAGACATGATAATTACATTTAAGATTAGTGTGCTGTGTATGCTTGTATCATTGTATATTAACTCATTCATATTAACTTTGCATCATTTATGTTCATTATATATATCTTTTGAGCATTTATAAATGGTTTAACTGTGTACACTGTCTGTAGGTTAACTCTTATAAAGGACCGTCAGGGTCCACAGGGTCTCTGGGATACTGAAGGAAGAAACAGCTGGTATTAAAATAGCCAGCAGGGCTATATGGAGACAAACATGTGTAGGAGTCCTCAAGTATATGGGGAAGATAGCCAGCCAGTCATGTGTTTGAAATAGATACAATGACCCTATATAAGATCCTGCAGTTGCCTTGGTAGACACAGCCTTGTTGGTGATGTTCGTCTCTGTCCACACGTGTGTATTAAACTGCTTGAACTAACTTGGGGCCGAGTTTCATTTCACCTAGTTTGACTACGAAGGAAGAGAATCCCACCTTTCATGTATGAAAAGCAAAATATATCTCAAAATTGACACAATGAAAACCATAAAAAACAGTAGAAATTATTCTGATAATGATTCAAGATGTGATTGAAATGACCCATAGCTATCCATTAAATTTACAAGGTGGGCCATGCAGGAATTTCAATGTCATTTAACACACAATTGTGGACACAAGTGTACATTCGTCAGCGCTGCCTTGTTGAAATCTTGACAAGGCCATTATATTGTTAATTTAACAGGGGGAGTTTATGCATTGGAAAAATGATCATGTAGCTTATAAATGTGGGAATGAGAATGAGCAGCGCTTACCTTCTTACTGCAGGACTGTCTGATCTCCTCCACCTCTTCATCCTTACTCTCAATGTCCTTGGAGTGGGTCTGCCGCTGCCTCTCCATCTCCATCTCAAGCCGCAGCTTAGCCTGAGAACATGATGTGAACACATACATACAATAGTAGCAAATAAGAATATAGCGTGGCCACCATAACATGGCCACCAAAAAATAGATACAAATAGGTATGCAACATAGAAAAAAATGAAGTGAGAAATAGAATCTCAAAAATTAAGATGACATACTCACAATTTTTAACAGTTTCCAAAATAATAGCTTGAACAAAATTAAATTAAATTATGACACTTTAAAAGTAAGTTGATAAAATGAAAATTTAGAAAAAATGAATTATGAATCTCATATCTCATATAGCTATTTGGAATGGAACTCTTCAAATGCTCTTTTAACACAATTTGTGTACCACATTTCCTATACCCTGTACCTGCTCTAGCATCTGGATGGTTCCAGCCTGTTCATCCAGCTCCTCCTCCTGGTCTTTCACCTTGGCCTCAAGGTCGCGAATCTGCTTCTTGACCTTGGCCAGGGAGGCCTCATCCTTGGACTCCTGGGAGGAGAGGTCCTGGAGCTCTACTTCCAGCTGCTGCACCTTCACATTCGCTGCACACAGCTCGATGTCCTTGTCCTGCAGGGGAAAGTACAGAGACACATTCATACACACATCTGGACCAGCCCAATTATGTCATACAGAGGACATGGAGACCAGACACGTTGTCCTCAGAGAGGACATTACAGTACATCATGGGTATGTTATGTACCTGCAGCTGCTGGCGGAGGCTGAACATCTCACCGGTCATTATGTCCCTCTCTCGGGCCAGCTTCTCTCTCTGAGTCCTCTCTCTTTGTACCTCAGTCTGAGTCTGGCTCTGCTCCAGGTCGAATCTGGAATCAGACACACACACACACACAGACATACACAGAAACGCATGCACGCACACACATATGCACACACCGCTCAGTGGCTTGTTAATCCTACAGAAGCGTGCATTAACATAGAAGTCATCTACTGTCCATCATAGTAAACTGGATCACTCTCTTGGAGAATCTGTTATTATATGATATATAATAATCCCCTATCTAAGAGATTGGAACAATACAATATTGGTAGATATTGCAGTAGATGCTAACACAGAAATGGGATCACCGTTATATCAGACAATATGGCATCATGCAAAGTGACTGTGTGGATGTAATCAGTTGTTCATAACAAAATTGAAAAATATGAAATGTTAAGCCTGCCTAACTAGACCTATGTCCAGTCATGTAGTCGGTTTTGAGGGGATGTCTACATCCCACAGACCAACATCAGTACAGCATTGCCTGTTTTAGACTCAACTCTTACCCACATTAACCATCAATTTAGAGTTGAGCTGTAATAATGTGCATAATGTTTTCTTCAATTGTCTGGGGCAGAAACACTTATGCCTGTTGAACTTGTGTTTCAAGTGTTTCATGCTGTCAGCTCGCTGTAATTCCCTTTTTTTTCTCTGAAGCGCAGCTGAAAATAATTTCACCCACAGAGCATCTTCAATTAGCCACAGGGGAGAGATCACATTCTGCCACAGTGATGGCTTCTCAAGTGCTTAAAGCCTGAGTCATTTTCTCGGCTAATGCAATTCCACAGATTACAAACCATCTCAGTCACTATTCAAATTAAAGAGAACTTTATTCTTCTCCGGGGTGGGTCAGCGTGTCTATCTCGAGTCATTCAAGGAGAAAAGAGCAATATGTTCCCTTTACTGTGTGAGTGTATTTGTATGAGTGTCTGTAAACATAGTTAGATGATATCAGCTGTTGTTCTATGTTCTTTATATCCATAATACACATGGCCATTTCCTCTGTCTTGTCATAGGGAGGGTTCTCTTGCAACTAGTCATGCTTATTGCTTCCCTTGATTTATGAGGGTGCACGCACCTTGTCCAACTAGTGTGCCAAATTTTATCCAGATGATAATCTAACATCAACATTATGGGCTATAAATCCATGTGACCTCTTTTTGAGGTTTGGAGCAGCAAAGACATCTTGCCAAGACCAGCTATACAAACAGGGCTAGCTAGGGCTTCACCCCCGACACCCATACAACCCTGTATACGAAGGGCTTTGTTCCAAAATGAGATATCCACAATTTTAGAAAAGTGGTACTGAAATTATTCCAGGCACACATTTAAAATGAGTTATCATACTTTTTAAATGATAGTAGGTAACATAAGTCCATGCTTGACAGGATGATAACACTTTTGCAGTCTAGGTTTCCTACAGTTTTAGAGATACTGTATTCAGCGATTAACTTCCAGTAAAGCTTTTTCAAATAGAGCTATTCATATGTGTATGTGTGAATATATAGTGGGAGGTGTGTGTGTGTGTGTGTGTGTGTGTATATATATATATATGTTGATATATATATATATACATACAGAGATGATCAATAGATATGTAACAGGACTGGAGAGTTTGTTTGCACTCACTTCCTCTGTTTCTTCTCTAGATCATGGTTGCGGCTCTGTTGGCCCTCCAGGTGAAGCTTGGTGTCCTGCAGCTCTGCTGTCAGTCTCTGGCACTTCTTCTTCAGCTGCTGCACAGAGCGCTGCACATCCTCATTATCTGTCTGCAAGTCAGCCAGCTGCAGCATACACACACATACACACACACACACACAAACACATGCAGACAAATGCACATACTTTTTTTCTTTACTGACAGATCAACGCATACAGTTATAGTGACAAAAACTGGTGTGACTAAATGACATGCATCTCTGATCACTATACACTAATATAGACTTTAATATTTGAATGGTCTAATATTAGAAGAGAGCCTTGCCCTTCTCTCAAGATGTCTTTTGCTCTGCTGCTCCGTCTCCAGCTTGTCCTCAAACTCCTGCTGGAGTTTCTTTTTGGTGAACTCCATTTCACGAATGGCTCGGTTGTATTTTAGCCGCCACTCGCCTCCTGGAGGACAGACATACTGGTCAGAAAATGTCTGTGTGACACTTGAGTGTCCTCTGTTTTAAATGAAGCACTAGCAGGCTGTATAAAAGAAGAAGCTGAAGATCTCTGAAATGGTGGATGTTGTGGATAATTAAGTGTACTATACTGACTGTGACTAGTATCACATTCAAGGACTGAAGTAATATAATCTCTTTAAAACTTCCTACATCAAACCTGGCCTTATGCGGTCAAATTTGACAGAAAAGTACAAAAACACCCTTTAAATTTAAACTATAATCTTGGATAAACCTGAGGAAAAAATTCAGAGCACACCATCATATTAGTTAGGGAAGGACATATCTAAGTGGCACTCTCCACAGTTCTTAGCCGACCCTAATTCTGGAGCTGTCAGAGGCTATCAGAACTGTGGCCAGGCAGACATTCAGGTTTAGGTTCATTTCTAAGCCTTATCATTTTAGTGGCTGTCCATTTCCCCTTCACATACCAACACCGGCTCCTCCATCAGGGCCGCTCATTAGCATATATATAGCATAATGACAACTTGCGGGGCCACCGGCTCTGATCCCGACGATTATTTTCTCATTCATTGAAGAATTCTGATATGCTCTGTAATGGCTTGTCTGCTGAGGTGGGGTGAAGGGGAGTCGGGACACAGAAAAGAAAAAAATGTCTAATGGACAGTACAGTCTCACTGGGAGCTCTCCTTCCCAGCAGGGGGAGACCAAAAGGAGATAGGCATTGGGTGTGTGAGAGTGAGCATCTTAATCCCTATAGTTGTAAATCCCAACCTTAGAGAGGAGACACTTAATACAATTATGTAAGATGTGACACAGTCTAACTGTCATGTATCAAGCTGAACCATCCAATGGAGCCTCCCCCTCTCCCACAGTTGTGATTATAAGCGAGTAGTATAATATATAGTAGTATAAGTTTTCAAACTGTGCACATAATGCTGGTATGAACAGTTTGGTAATGCATGCCTTTAGCATTCAGAGCTAGGCAGAGTTAGGCAAGCTGCTTAGGGTGCCACAAGGTACAAGTAATTACAGGCTTCAATATGAAGTGGAAACACTGTGGTCCAAGTTTGTCATTTCAAAGAAAGAGAAAAAATCACATGGTCAAAGTCTTTTCCTCCTCAAATTTTGAGCATAAAATTAAATGGATGGACGGATGGGCGGATTGGAGTACTGCAGTTGTGAGTAGAGAGATGGACTAGCAGTTAAACAAGATAGGTTGGTGCTATATTGCATACAACAATGTAAGAAAGTATTGACATCAGCAGTTACTCTACACTCTTCATATCCATATTCCATGTCTGCATGTGTCCATAAGATTTACTACAATTAATGTAGTAAATCTTGTTGTGCTTTACTTCCAGCCTTATAATAGCCTGCAAATGGGTGTTAGCATTTGGAGCTGTGAAACTACCAGGTATCCACCTACCTTTAGTGGCCCTGTTAATGATCACTAGAGTGACTAACCAGCATCATCATCGTCATCATCCATCTCCCCATTAAGCTCTGCTGTTTTGAGGAGCCGAGCTTCCATCACCTCCATCTCCTGTAATTCCATCTGTTTCTTCATGGCATCAAACTTAGCCTGGAGTTCGCAGTTTCAAAGACCAAAAAGAAAAACAATAAAACATTGAGCAAAGGTTTCATGTCATGGACAATTTTAATCATATTAGTTGTGTGTGTGTGTGTGTGTGTCTACCTGTAGATCCTTCATGTCCTTCTCCAGGCGTAGTCTCTCTGAGGTCTCAGTCTCCAGCAGCTGAGATGCTGATTCCCCAGTGTTCCTCTCATCAGCCAGCTCTGCCAACAACTCTGTGATCTGGACAGACACACACACACACACACACACACACACACACACACACATCAGGCCTATATACTACACATCAAGTGTGTGTTTGATGAGGCTGCTTTCTCTTGAGGCAATTATCAAAAGCAAAGGCAGGATGAAAAAAGTTCAGATAAGAGGTCAAATCTTCATATGAAACAAAAGGGCAAAACACACCCATCAATCTCAAACACCTTCCAGCCAGCATGCACTGCCACATAAACATGCAACAGGACTCACCCTGCTCTCCAATCGATCAGTGTTCACCCTCAGCTCATTCCTCTCTTTCTCCACCTTCTCAAGCTTTGATTTCTGTTGCTGGATTTCCTCCTAAAACACAGAAAATGGCAATGTTATGCAGGGAAAATATGAAATATGAATTAAAAGTAATTTTGGAAGTTCATAACATGCTGCAGTGTTTTTCAAGTGAAATAGAAGCTGTCTCACTGGGAAGAAGTATGAGGTGGACTGCACAAGACAGAAGGGACTACTCACGTCTTTGCCTCGCATCTGTTCCTCAGTGAGCTGGACCTTTATCAGGGGCTGGACAGTGGTGAAGAGCTTCCACCAGGGCCAGTCCTTCACACCACGGTTCTTCTGGATGTTCTTCTGGACGCAACGGATGGCCAGATCCTGAATCTGTGGAGAGATTAGATACAAACACACACACACACACAGACACACACACACACACAAACACATGTACATTTGTATAGCACTTTTCTCAAACAAGTTATAGCCACTAGGGTGGCGGTGGGCTATAAACGTTGGTTAGAGTAAGATGTGATTTGGGGGGATTGGGTTATGGAGCCAGGTTAGGGTAATGAGTCGGGGTGGCGGTAAGGTTATACCAGCAAACCAATGTAGGCAAACCATAGGGATGATAATAATAACTTGATATATAATATAGCACATATGGATGTAGCATGCACATGTAGTGTATGGAAACTGATGGTTAAGAGTTTGAATGCAGAGAGGAAAGAGGTGGAAAATCTAAATTACTCCTGTTAACACTCAGTAGAGTATGTGCTGAGCTCATTTCAGGTTTATTGTTTACACATCAGCCTCAACACTGACGAACAATATTTAGAAAGCTCCACATTCCCCATTCTTGTGCTAAATTGCCTATCTCTGGACCGGTAGCTAACCCAGGCCTTGCCAAACGTCTCTGGAGAATTGCTACAGAGCATGTTCCAGGGCTGGAAGCTCATTTTTCATTAATTAAATCAAACATGTTGGCAGCTAATTCCAAGTGTTACACGATTTCCATGCTGCTTATGCATGAGCATCTCTAGCCGCAGCAGATTATGGGCAAACCCAATTAGTGCAATACAATTCTCAGCATCAGGTACATTTTGCCCTGAAGGTAGTCTCTATGACCAATTAGGATTTGTCACACAGCGAAAGCTTTAACATGCAGCAAAATGCAGCAAATCTCCGACAGACATTTTAAACAGGACTCATTTGTGATATTTAGCCTATAATGAATATAAACAAACAAAAGATTAGACTACTTGAACGCTGTGGATAAACAAATTGGTATTCATTTCATATTGAGAGGATATGACAACTGTAAGACAATGTGCAATGTGAATTAGGACTGTGAGCCAAGATTGAAACAAAAACGTGATATCCATACTATGACATCTGCCTCAATACTCTATACAGATACATAAAGCACCGCTTAAAAAAAGGGCTGGGAGAGAATGTCACATCTTAGGCTACACATGTGAATCAGTGTTTGTGCGTGTGTGTGTGCATGTGTGTGCGCATGTGTTTGTGTGTTCATGCACACATATCTGTATACAGACAACAAAAAGAGGAGGCACTAAAGGACAGTGGCTCTGATTATGTGTAGGGCCTCAGGATCTTAGCTGCTTATCTTGCCTGGCTAATATCATCATCATCATCATCAACATCATCATCATCATCATCTTCATCATCATTATACTACAGATGACTGATACTGATACCAGGATGTTTTCATCCTGGTATAAAAGTAATCACAAATAATCATAACCTTGATTGTTCGAGTTGGCCTGACCGGAGCAAAGCGATGCCAAGAAATTCACCTCACACCAATACAGAACCGCGAGAGATCTTTACTGTGGGAGGAATCTGTTTATGTTCTAGCCATATATCCTGTGTATGCATAAAACATATAAGGGCATGGGAATGTATGTTTGAAAAATGTTACCCTGCCCTGTCTGTTAAAGGGATGTCTTAATGTTTCAATTTTAGTCTATTATTTTTACTGAGAATTGTCACAATCAGGGGGAAAGGTTCAAATGATTACTGGGTGAGGGAAGATTAGAAGATTGCAAATTTACATTGAGTTCAATGAAAATAGCTAACTGTGCTAAAAAGCCATTTGTAGGGTATCTGTAGGACAAAACTCCCAATGTGGCAAGTGCCTGCCAAGGAAAAATAACAGACTTTCAAAATTAGGGTGTACCCTTAAGAACGAAACTGTCGGGGAAAAAATCAAAATGAAATTGTTGTTTTGTCATTTAATGTCACATCGTAGGCTTGGCACAGCTTCACAAGGTTAACATGCCAGGGAATATCAATCAACCGGACTCTCCATGTCACAGCCATATACATCAAACAGTAGGCGTCTGAGAGGCTTTACCAGAACTCATCCTGAGTATTTCAGAGGCAAATTACCATCTACCCTGCTAAGACTGGGTGCTTCATGGGAGGCATGGGAGCCCAATCCATTTTCTGGATTGGATAACAGCAAGGGCATAAGTAGAGTCATTATACAATGATTGTTCTAAGAATGATTATTCTCAGACTGGATAGCAACATACTCTGTAAATATTCTACATGGAGAGAAAGAGCAATCAAACTATTACACCACTGCTCTGCTTCTGTTCAATTACTCTGGGGTTGAGTAGGTGGATTGGGAATAATGAGAAACAGAATTAGATGGAGCTGAATTTTTTTTTTGCACTCAGCATCCTGTATTTGCATTTCACATAATCAGTGCAAAGAGATGCAGTATACCTTACATGTATGATTAATGGTGTCTACAATGTAGGTCCCTGGGCAGTAGAAGAAAAAAGGGTCAGCTGCTTCCCCGCTATTTAACTGGGGTGAACAAACCAGCTTTTGCACAGCATCTCACTTTGGATTTCTCTATAGTTGACTTGTTTCACATCTCAATCTCTCATTTTTACGCTACAGTGACCACAGATACTGAAATAATAGTGTTTAAGGGTTGGATACATTTTTCAATACACTGTAGATAGACTAGCTCAAGTCAAATGTCAGAATCATCAGATAAAAATACAGTGTGCATTATATGTATAATATATAGAGATGATGTTGTTTTTCTTATTTTGAAGTTCAACAATTCAAAAGAGCAAAACTTCTAAGGGTTTCTATACTTTGTTTCACACAATGGAAGTGTACTCATTGGAAAGATTGGAGTCATCCAATCTATTAACGCTATTAATGCTGCTCCAACACAGTAAAAATACCTGCACGATGCTGGGCCTTGCAATGGATTAGAATGAGATATGCAGGTGCATGGTTAGAGGTTTGACACAGAGCTCAGTTTAATGGGTCCATATGCAACTTCTGCAATCAGAGAGTCATTGCCTTTTCAATAATCTATATTGACCTCTGGGATTATCAGTCTTTTTTAACAATACTCAAGTGAAATGTCAGATTTTTTTCCTTGCAGGCAATTTTAGAGCAATTTGCAGAATGTTTTTTTCAATCCAAGATTAAAAAAAAATAAAACCTGCGCAAGGCATAATGCTGAATACAAGGAATAGGAATTGGTTCAGAATCTGGTTCAAAATCTGGAGACCTGTCCGTACAAAAGAGCCTAGATGAAGTCATCTTCAACTACATTTAAAGAATAGATGAACTGAACTTGAGCTTTGATCTTTATTGATCCCCGAGGATAAAGACACTGAAAGTACAACAGTTTACATACACTGATACACCAGAACATCCGCTACTCCTGACTTGATAGAATCTTCTCTGTTAGCTCTCATCACATTCATAATTGCATACTACATCTTACCTCACCAACCTGAATTGTATTTCAGAAGCAATGAGTTACAAGATAAAATAAAGTGAATCTTATCTTTCCATTATAGATACATTTATAGGGGAAGACGTGGGAGGGCACAGAGAAAAAATTGCCCCCTTTCCTAATGGGTTTTGTAATAGTGGAGCTGCCTAGCAATCTTGCATGGTTCCTCACTGCTGATTTTCTTCCTGTTCCAGCAGATTATGAAGCGGCAGGCTCTTAGCCTGCCTCACTGTGTGAATAATGAACTTTGAACTAAATAAGAGGAATACATTGGCCTTTCTTGGGTTCCCATTTTCAACCAATACCCATTACTCAAAAGCTGCTTATATTGTCATAGGGAAAAAAAGGAAATTCAAATCACATGATGTAAAGGGTAATAGCAGAAAGGAAGCTGGAAATCCTAAAAAAAAAAAACAAGGTCATATTTAATAGAAATGTATAGCAAAGATAACATTTTAATGGTTTTTACTGATATGATTTTGAACAAGATTCACTAACACCATGTTACACTGGGAGTAAAGCAGTAACTTTGCTGGGCTGATTCTGTTTCTGCTGGTTCATCACTACCCAGCTGAAGCCGCATGTTCACTTAAATAGTAATCACAGAGAGGAGAGGGAGCGCTGGGCTCCATATATCACAGGAGGACATGTATGAGGTCCAGAGAAATGGACCCATCACGTGCTGAGAGAAAAATGGAGGAGGAGAGAGTGGATGGTTGTGAGTCAGCGGCACATAAGATAGGGCTGCACTGAGGAGGGGCTGATCGATAAGGTGATGACAGAAAGGGACATGTCACTATCAAATCCCCGTGGGAATCCTGATTGGATGGGCCGCGGTATAGGAGGGAGGGCTCAGGCTGATGGATTTAGAGAGGGCATTTGTAATTAGTTGAAGATTTACAGCAGAGCTAGTTAGCTCTACTCCAAGACCAGAGCAAACAGGCACTAAAATTAGATCCCGACAACAAACTCCTGGTAGACCTCTGAAGCTCTGGCCTCTGAAACTCACATACTTCAACTACTTCATAAAAGAAAAATCCAGTTAAACAGCACTTTGGACTTGGACTATGGACTTTAACACTTAGATAATGTTCTTTGTCTGAATTTGTATTTTTCTCTGAACAAATATCAGAGAGTAATTTGTTTTATCCAACAAATAACACTGTCAGGGTTGTGACTTGTGTCTTGGACCACTTTTAACACATCAAAGTGAATCAAAATGATTTCTCCTCATTCAAACGGTGATTTAGATGAAATGTCTGATATTCTGATAAATATATACTTATTTGCAGTGCTTGGGCTCACATCTTCCCCTCCCATGTCCTTAACTTAAGATCAAGCCATTCTTGCCTACCTTCCTCTTCTTGAACGCTTGGCGTGCCAAGTAGCCACTACACGCAGCTTGGAACAGGGTCAGATTACGCTTGGTCTGTTCATCCCTCTGCTCCTCCAGCTTAGCCAAGGTGCCAGCTCTGAAGAACAACTAGAACAAAACACAAACACACACACATACAAACACAAAGACACACACGCAATGAAGAAAATAAGTGTCAATCATGTAATGCTTGTTCTAGATAAGGAAACAAACAGGATTCAGAGGCCCTCCTTGGTGTAAAGCGCAACAGCAAAATGGGACACAACTGTGTTAAAAAGGAAATGAGGACTGGAGCAGTTAATCAATAAGAAACAGTGTAAACCATGGACAAGTGAGTCTTATCTAAGTGAGAAAGCTGTGATTAAGTTTTTATCTCGGACAATCAGACATGCCCGCTTCTAATCTGGGGCAAAGGTAAAACACGGTTAAACAGCCAATAAAAAGCAGATCACGTCACAGTCTGTCTATCCCCCACAGGGATTAGGCACAGTGAATGCCTTCCAGACATGATGGGAGCAAGCTACTAAAAGGGATGGATGATGATGGGAGAACTGTCTCCACCCAAGGTCTCTCTACCCAAGTCCCAGTGCTTAATAAATTACCAAACCCATATGTGATCTGTTGACAGAGCAGAAGCTGGAACTGACACAGCAGCTTTAAGTATAGGGGCACCTGAAAACCAAGAGGGAGGAGTGACGCATTCAATGAAATTAATGGATGCTAGTCTTTAAATCACATGGGGGAGCGAAACAGAAACTCTCTGTTTTTCAGCCGACAGATGTAGCGAAAAAGGAGATCATTAGCTAATGCCTTCGAATTTTCCTTTACGTTACCTACTTACCACTTTAAAAGCAACTTGGGATTCCTCAAGCTGAACATACTGTGACACGAGCTCATAAATCAAACACCTAGTCATGCTATTTTTAGAAATGTGTCTAACTGTAATGGCAGAGTTTATCCTATCAGGAGCTGCCATAAGAATATTTGGGGCTGGTGTAATTGGCATGCTAGTGAGACAGAGGTTGCTAAGAAGCCACTGGAATGCTTTGTGAATGATCGACTTTGCACAAGTCTTCTTCTGGGCCCATTTCACACTGGAGGCATGTACAGCTGTCTCCAAATCATTCTCTCTTGTGTTTTAATAGGGCCCAGTACACTGCACATATCTGGGAGCACAACAGCCATTGTTTTGCACAATGTTGTTTCCTTTGATTTTCTTCTTGGCTGATGGCCACTTTCCAGCTGATGGGATTAGACCTCAGTGTGCCAAGCAGTGTTTACTGTGATTAGTCTACCAAGTGTGCCATACTGAAAAACAACAAAGAGCACCATCACTTGCAAGAATTTGCTCTAATGACATGAATACAAAGGAGAAATCATGGTCACGTGTAGTGAGGCAGGGAAGACACATGCCTCTCGGGTAACTAGTGGCTAAAAGACTGGACAAAAGGGCAACGCTTGGCAACTCTCCAAATACGGATGACAAACATTCCTCAAGGAAGGAAAGATGTAATGAAGGATACAATCCATTCCCCAAGACAAGAAGCGTCTTTTACTTTTTGAAAAGCATGACTATAAGAACAGCAGTATACGGTAGCTCTGTGTATACTACTTTGAGAAGGCTAAATTTGGTTGGCATATGTTGCTAGTCTCTATTCAGAATGAACGTCATGGTTGTTAAATAGTTTATGAGGTAGTAGTACTCACCCGACTCAGACCCATGTGGTAGCTGCTCTTCTCCAAGTCCAAGGACTCCAGCAGCTCCTCCACGGCCTGGATAAATGCATACATGTACAGAAGCACACACACGCACACACACACGCAAAGACACACACACACACAAGCTTAGTCTCTCAACTCCTGGATCCACCGGGACCTTCTACTGACATCACATCAGTTCAGCAGTCCACAGATCCCACATCTTGGCATCCTGAACTAATAGACAGTACTGTTCCCCCTCTTCCTTCAAATCCATTCCCCATTTCCCTGTCTTCTCAAAGACGCTAAGCACCCAGAGAGTTTGGCTATCCAGACCCACCCACCCCAGACCAATTAGACAGTTTGTTCTCAGCTTGTTCTTTCTCCTGGCTTATTCCTCCTGACCCCCTGGTGGTCTTGGCCCCATCACAGCCTTAAATACATACAGCCTATGCAGAGGTAAACTGTCAGCCAGACTGCAGCCTCTCCCTTTCCGTCTACCAGCCTGTGCAAAGGTGTATGTTTGTCTCGGCCTCCTCTCAACACGTGAGCCTCCAGCCTGAAAGACCACATCTAGATTACACCGGGAGAGGTTAGCCATGAGCACTGAGGGGCTTTTGTCTGCCAGTGTTTCCACAGAAACTCAGACCCAATACACTGACACAGGGGAAAAGAGCTTTTCTCTCCCTTAACCCCGTTCTTTCTCTCTCTCCCATTCCTCTCAAGCTTTTGTATTTTTTTTTCTCTCCACTACACTCCAACCAGGGCTTCTCTTGCACTGGACCAATAGACAACACACCCACATAGATAGTTAACCTCTAGAACAGTCATTACCGAGCTCCCTCCAAAGGTTGTACTTCACAAAACACTTAACCCATTGGGGTGTCTCATTATTCATATATCGCGAACAAAAGCAGTAGTGAAGCACTTTGCTGTCAAATCATTAAGGCAAAACCTTGCTGGCTCGCCTCTAACACCCTGAATACAATACAATACAAAGAGCACAAAGTACATATATTTTTTTACTAGTTTGTGAACCTTTTGCTCAATTCAATTAGCCTTTTCTGTCAGAGTTACATATTGATCTGCCTTGGAATAGGCATGATGCAGCTAAGTTGATTAGGTCATTATAATAGCTCTGATGAATGAAGGTTTATTTCTTTCTGTCAGTGGCTGCTGACAAATCAGGACGGGATGAGATGAAGCTGCCTCTTCTTTCACAGCATTAATCTTCACTGTACTCTGTGGCTGACAAGAGCTGTAGATTTTACCCCCTCTCTCTCTGATTGACTCACTCTCTTCTCGTCCTTCACTATGTAATTCCTTCCATGTTTCTTGGTGAGGTGTGGTGCCAGCACATCAAAACGTCGGCGAAACTCGGAGAACACCATGTGATCGGGATAACCTGTGAAGGACAATATTGATTAACAACATTATTTTCTGTGCATGTTATGGAACTGTGCTGACAGTCTCTTTGGGAAAGCATTGAAATTAATTCTTCTTTTTTAATTCCCTGCCACTATAAGGCTCAAGTGCAGTTGGGCAAGGAGGTCTGTATCTCTTTAGCTGTCTTGAGAATATGGTTAAATCAAGAACCTTACCCTGCCTGTAGATCCGGAGCGCATCGAGCAGCTTAGAACCACGGAGCTGAGCACGGAGCAAGGCTACATCCAGCTGCATCAAGCCAGAATCTCCACTCTCCCCTTGGGCCTCGCCCTCCCCTCCTTTGAACAGGGATCCACTCAGAGCCTTAAGTGCATCGGCCTTGGGCAGCATGCAGTGAACAAAGTGAATCCTGGACCTCCGCACCATGTCAAGCAGAGCGTCCTGGAGGAGACAGAAGCAAAACAATATCATCCACTAGCGACATATCTAAGTAGAATCAGTGGCTGAACCTCTTCAATCATAATATATAAATGCTCCACATACTGGCTCTGACATCTGATAATATCACATCTCATAAGAATTATTTTAATTAATAGTGAGGTTAGAAAAGTACCCACATGACGGTTAAATCTAACATCTTAATTCTGCATGAGGATATGTCCCTTCTCTCAGCACCAGCCCTAGTCTCACTTCCAAGTTCAGGCCTAGTTACAGCCCCAGTCCTGGCCATTATCCCATGCCCTGTTCCAAACAAAACCTTAACATTTGCCCTCATCCCAGTCCCATCCTTAGCCTTGTTCTATTTCCAGGCCCTAGTCCTTGTTCCAAACACCATAAACTATCCCAGCCTCTCCTCTCACCACTTGAAGTTTAATCTGGATGCACAGGGACTTCTTCTTGATAGCAGCCACCCCAGTGG
The DNA here is from genome assembly GCA_900660455.1 of Gephyroberyx darwinii. Taxonomy (NCBI): domain Eukaryota; kingdom Metazoa; phylum Chordata; class Actinopteri; order Trachichthyiformes; family Trachichthyidae; genus Gephyroberyx; species Gephyroberyx darwinii. The sequence goes on from CABFOQ010052569.1 coordinate 38,494, forward strand.
TGAAGGTCTTCCTCATGCTGGTGGCCCGTCGCAAAGACAGCTGGGAAACACCCTCAAGGCCTGCGATGGAACCGGACAGAACAGTAGCTCCGCCCCCTCGGCTCATAAACAGAGAGCTGATGTTCTTCCTGAAAGACGCAGATTGGCCTGAAGCATTGTAATAATCCACCAAAGTAATAATTCAAGTTACAATCCACTAAAGATAGACTCCTCTTGCAAATGCGATGCTTACTTCTGGGAGTCCTGCAGAAGGCTTGCGGCATTGGTGGAGGCAGGGTTCTGCTTGGCATGGTTCAACCACCCGCGGACGTCGTACTCCACCCAGTCAGTCCCGTGACTGTGGCCCAGCAGGAAATGATGAGCCCTTTCACCCTTCAGGAGGAAAGTGTGACCTGATATAGTAGACATAGGAGGGGGTAGTTGTGAGTTTCCCTGGTTGGTTTTAACACACAGAGACCAACTAAACAGTGTGAACTGTTTACAGCAAGCACACACACCCTAACATCTCTGTATCTACACAGGGAGAAGACATAGAGTATATGGGCAGCTTCCTTCATTGCCACCCAGATGAGTTTTGGGAAATCTTTATTGACAGTCCGCCTGCAGGATGTATCAAAGCACACTGATTCATCTTGTCCTGAGTAGTCTGTCACAAACCTACCTGAACTTTCTGATACAGTGATCATCAAAGAGATAATCTACTGCTAGCCTAGTCATCTGCAGGTTTCATTTGCCTGTCTGTAAGTTGTTTGTCAGATTCAAGCATGGTATGACAGACCATATCAAAGAGTTGGGGCTGATAAGATAGAAGGAAAAGCCTGAATCAGGTCTATATAAAGAGTATAAATTAGAGGTCTTTACAAAGGGGACACCTTCCTTTTTTACTCATGAACCCCATTGTGCTTTTAGAGTTATTTTGGGGGAGTTTTTCATTTATATTAAGATCTAAAAATACTTTATATATAAAGTTTATTAATTATTTTTAATACATATTTAGGTGATAATTCAATAGGCCCCAGCACCACTTTTACAAATAATGATTAATTGATGAAATCATGTTCATGTTCTTGTATTAGTACATGTTATTATTACTACATAATAAAAGGGATTTCTCATGCCTCAATAATGCTGGTGCTATCTCTCCGTGAGTGTTATGTATGATCTACTATAGATATGCAGGGCTCATTCTCCATGATACAACAGAGGTACTGTATAATTCACCATTGAAAAAAATAAAACAAAGCAAGTAGAGTTGAGGTAATCCCAAACTGACAGACTTTGATTGTGTTATTAGATCTGGGCATGACACACAAAACCTTTTCGGCCCCTGACAGCGAGAGGAGATTCTTTAATGGGGGACAGCGGTGAGTCTGAAAGACCATTGATAAGCGAAGGTGAAATGTCTTCCCTTCATCTAGGTTTTGACCTGAAGTAAGGGAAATATTTGATGTAGAAAGAGTTGGCAACTGCTAGCCGATAATTATGCTGTGAAATAGAGTGAAGAGAGTTTCTCAGGGTTTCTCACAGATGTTACTAAAACCACAACAACAGATATGAGAGGTTATTTGAAGTATATATATACACATATATATGTTTACAGCATGTCATGTATTGGGTAACATTATCAATACTCATAATCATTTTTGGGATGGAATCTTCTATTACAAAATATGCACACATTTTGTTGTTTTTGTTGAAACCTTCATTGTACTAGTTTAGTAAACAGTGTCACCAGAAGGTCAAGCAGAATGTTTGTCATGTGCTCTATATTAGTTTCACACGTGTTTGTGTGTGTGTGAGTGTGTGTGTGAGTGTGTTCACCTTTACTCTCTCCCTCAGCAGGTCCATAATAGCTAAAGAGACGTCCCAACAGTGTTTCCTCTGATCCCCCAGGCTGCAGTGCCTCCTCCTCCATCAGCCACAAAAGGCCCCGTGCCTCATCTGTTCGTACTGTTCGTACCTGTGAAGCACACACACACACACACAGCTCAGAGGTTTGTCTTACACCCACAATGTGTACACAAAATGTTCTGTTTTAACTGCAGAACACGAGTAGGAATGTCTCACCAAAATAAACAAAAAACTGTGCCAAGAGTCTTGAGTTTGTTTTCCATCTTACCATGTGATTCACCAAATCGCAGCACTTTCACCCATACTGTACTCACTCTTTACAAATAGATCTGCCTCAAAAAATGTTCTGTTTCCCCTGCAATCCTCCAGAAAAAAAGTATATGAGTAAGAATTCATGTCTCACCAAAATAAACAGAAAACTGCCTTGGGGCCTTTAGATTGGTTTCCATCTCACCTACGTGATTCACCAAATCTTAAGACTCTCACCCATACTGCACTTACTCTTTGTAGGTCAGTCTCAAAGCTTGACCATTAAATCTACTCATCTATGACTGATTCTAAAAGTCAAACTTTAAATGCTGGATGCTGCTTTCTGCCTCTTGTGTTTCAGTAAATGTTATCCAGCTAAAAAGTAGTTCTCCTAAAAGATTATTAGAGCAGTGTGTGTCTTCCAGATTTGAACCAGTGGTGACAGGCCATCAAGCCTGACTCTAATACCAGAGCGAGAGCTTAAAGTTTCTAAAAAACATTAATGGTCTCTGTACTCTGAGTGGTCCACATCAGCAATTATCACCATAATAGCATCATCAATTCAGCTTTCACTGATAATTCAATTGGAAAAAAGGGAGTTCATGTATGAAGAGAGTGGTTGGGGAGTAGGGATTTAAAAGTAATCTACCTAATTAGCGTGAACACAGAAACATAAGTGCAATAAGAAAATAAAACCCACTCCTGAGATACTCGTCTCAGCCGCCGTATGTTTATTTTCTACCTTCAGAATAATAAGATAGGCATGTTTTATTTCAGCTCTTCCACTCACAAGCCAAGAATTTAAATGGTATACCTTTCAGCAAAAATAACTATAATAAGCCACTACTGTGTTGTGGATAATGACAAGATCCAGACAGAACACAGTCATTGAGGTAGCTGTGTGCATGCATCAGCCCTGAACCTATGATGCCGACAAAATCGAAAGTGGTTCTAGCAGCTATCAGGAAGTTTAGATTGAATAACCTAGAGACATCCTTGTCAGTAGTGCAAATTACACTGGCTGCAAATACAATACAGATTATCAGTTTGGAGAAGACACATGTATGGAAGCATTTATATTTTAATTTATAAACACCACTGAATTCATAACATTGAAATATTTTACTTTGAAAACCATGTAGCTGAATTTATTGAATTATTGAATTTGCTTCTTCAAAATTCAATTCAAGTTTTGCAATTTCAAAAACTCAATTTCACATTGTTGTTCTAATGTTCACAAATTCAGATCCAAAACTTCCAAGTTTCAGATATTCAAAACCTATATTCAGGTTGCTCAAATTGAATGAATTCAAAACCAATGAATTCAGGTACATTGTTTTAAATGTAAAATATTTCAATGTTATGAATTCAGTGGTGTTTAAAAATTCAAATATAAATGCCACTTATTTGCTTCCATATGACATCCACGAGGCTCGTATCAAACTGAGCATTAGGGCTGTTTGTTGTTGAGCAAGAACAGTTAAAAACTGTCAGTGAAAAAACTTTGATCAAAATGTCTTTTTCATTCAAAGAAGCTGATCTCTGTGTCAACTTCAGAAAAGACTTTGAAGAATCAGTGTGTTTTACCTTTGGTTTTCAGTTCATTGCTTCTGATGACATCCCCATTAAAGTGGGGCCCCATTAAAAGGTACCGCACTCAAACCAAACACACTGAAATCATACCAAAGTGATCTATGATGCTCTAAACAGCCATTTCTGTTTCCATGGCACAGATCACAGGCTGGAAAGGCTAAACATTGATTTTCTTTGCTGAAGTCAATTCTCTAACCTTTGTTTTCCTGCTCCTACTCTCTCTTTCCTCTTGCCTCTGCCAAACAAAACTTTTCAATATCTAAAAAATCACATAAAGGAAACTTCAGACTCGAACAGATTAACTGGTGATATTTCCTACAGAACTTTCTGTGTGTGTTTGCTATCGATAGAGTCACTGTGATTCATGAAAGTAGTTGGATAAAATACAGGTGCCCAGAGATTACTGTGTGAAAATAGGTCATTAAAGTGATCTAGTCAACTGGGTGGTCTGAGGTGCAGAGGGATTCAGAGCTAAGTGCACCAATACCAATTTGTTGCAAGCAAATATCAAGGAAATATGCAAGTGAGATGGAAATGAAGACATGGAGACAACAAGCATATTAAAATATTGTCCTTACCAGTGCTTGGCTTGATGCTTGGTCGACCACCGCTACCGACAGAGATGTGCTGGGCTCTGTGTCGTCTAAAACAAGCTCTATGTTCTCCTGGATGGAGACAGACCGACAGACAGACAGATGGAAAGGCTCTTTAATAATGATGAAAGAAAAAGACACATTTTTAGGATAGATGTTTACAAACGGATTAGATAATCTAACCACAACAAACTGCCAAAAAGAACACACCGTATACCGAGGCTGTTCTGAGAGTGAAATTGAGAAAGAAATAGATCTTAGTTAGGGCAAAGGAAAAGTGCTTTACAGAACAAGTGACATACATCCAGATCATATGAGCAGATATGTGACACAATTTGAGAGTGTATATGTGTATGTATGTCTGTTTGTGTATAAAATTGGGTATGTGTGTTTGTGTGTCTGATGTCTGCAGGGGTGCATGCATGCATATACACACACACACACACACACACACACACACACACACACACACACACACACATTCATGAGTGCGTACACCCTCTATCAGAGTCTGAAGGAACAGAGAGTAAATGACAGACTGCAGGGAAGGAAATGAAGGGAAATGAACGGCTGTGGCTGGTATGCTGCGAGTTAAGGTTGGTTGTAAGCTGTACTCAAATTAAATTAAATACTGTGACCATGTGTTTTTCTCTGACACTCCAAAGGAAGTGGAGACTGTAGAGTGCTAAGCCCCCAGCTGGTTTCTTTTGAATGCAGGGAAAGACAAGGAGTCCTGTGAGCAGAGAGTTGGTGTATACATATAGGGAGTAGCAATATACTGTGGGGCAAGGTCATGCAATCCTTTGTCATTTATAAGTACAACTTTGTAACCAATGCAAACCTGACAAAACTGGTTAACATGTAGGTAATATTTAATATTAATATTTCCTTGAAAATCATCCCATTTTCAATCCTGGGAGTATAACCTCTGTTCTGCTATGTCTGGGAATCATGTTTTAAAAGTGATGTAATGTACCAGCAATACAATAAAAGCTGTATCTAGACAAGTGCAATGGAAAGAGATTAATGCCAACAGAGATTGTATTTGAGTTAGATGCATTTTTAATTTGTCATGCTCACACTGAACCGTTGAATTCAAAAAATGAATTTGCTTATGTTGATTTTGTAAGGCACAGTTTGAAATTGAAAGTGATTATTGTTGAATGAAACGTTTAAGTATAATTTCACATCTAGTTTTCTCAATTCAAATTCAGCATTCTCAATTTAAATGGAGATGATGAGGAATACCGGTGTACCTTCTAATGTGTAGTTGTTTAGTCTCCTACTGCCAGCTTAACTCTGAATCAATGCCTTGGTGCTGAATGAATTATGCTCGGTTTGAGACTACCAACAAGCTTGCAGAACTTCTTACACTTCCAGTGAGTGATATTTTATGGATTGTTAGAATGTAAACTTCATAGTCTATTGACAAATAGCTCTGTCTTACACTAGCTTGGCTAGAACACTCTTGAGTGAATTAATCATTTTTTCTCTCCACTGCTCCTCAGTTGTGTTTGCGGAGTTATGACTGGTTCATTCAAACAGCGATGCCTGTATAGTATTGAATGAAGTATTGGAGTGGGAATATTTTCCAGTGGAGCTTTCACTCAGCAAGCCTACCTACTATTTTCATTTAGGCAGCAGGGTTTTCTGATGAGAGTAAAGACGTGACCATGAGAGTCAATATGTATACCGGCAAGCTTTGCCAGTGAGACATAGGTCCCATTCTATGTAGAGGCTCCAAGTACATTTTCTTCATTCAACTTCAACTCCTTTTTCATTTTAACTTGTTATGTCATTCTAACTTGGTTGTATTTAAGGTTAAGTTTAAGGTTGTATTTCAATAGTTTACAGATGATACAGGAATAAATATATTTTATTGGATATCAAAATAAGATCAGTGGGTCTGCTGTGGAAGGCAAATCATGAATGCAGTGCAGATGGCTAAAGATAAAGAAAAGTTACAACAGATGTATTGTAATAACAAAGTTAATATTTTCACATTAGTCAAGACTATTTTTCCTGTAGTTGAATGGACAACTTCATTGTTGTGGGCAGGTGATAAAAATCGTTGGGATAAAGTGCAGTTAAATAAAGTTAATTACCTCCACCATAGCAAAGTAGACATGCCTTACAGTAACATAATGCAGACTGCAGTTGGAATGTGGGAAAGTCTCTGAAGTGCTATGATAGTGTGCGATAAGAGATGTCTATGTTTGAGTTTACTCGGTGTGACGTGAAGTAGCCCGCAGGATGTGAAGAAGGGATATGCAGAAGAGAGAGATGATATCCATACAACTACAATCAAAAGCATTTAATTCTAAATGCTCATGAAGTTGAGGCTGCAGTACAGTGAAACATGTTCACTACTTTCTTTTTGTTATTGTGTGTTGCATGCAGCAATTGGTTTTATCTAGTTTTACATGGTAGTTTTTCAGCTTCTTATATTTTCAAAATGCACTACATAGATTTATGCAATATTTTATTTCTCTCCATCTCCCTTTCTCGCAGGCAGAAGTGTGGGTAGGAATGTGGGTGGGAAATCCCAGGATCCTAGTTTCCAGTATTAATAGTAACACAATCAGGATTTCTGGTCGGTGTTAGTATCCTGAGGTTTGAATAAGAACAATTTTCTTGAGTGCAAAGTTAGGACATGCAGAGAGAAGTGCATTGCAATAATTCATTCTGGAAGAAAAGGAGAGAAAATGGCTAATCCTGGTGATATATCAATATTGAAATATGCTCCTGAATTATGGGCTGGCAGGGATGATTCTGCCCAGTTAGTATTAGTAGACACAACCGCTGGGAGGACAGCAGCGAGAATGTGAAAGAATAGGGTGTTATTTTTCATCAGGGAGCAACACCACTGCTGTGCAGCTGGGCGTGTCTCCCAACAGGCGGTTGCGAGCGACTTCACTTTGATCTCGGCAGTAGAGGTGAAGACTGGCATCATTGATGAGGAGGTGGAACACATGAACAACATTGGCTTGTCACGACTCCTGACAGGTGGGAGGGATAGTGTATCTGATGTATGGACACACACTATTGGAGTTGATATATCTGAGAGAGAGCAATAGATAGGTAGGTCGATAGAGACAGCAAGAAAGAGAGAGAGAGAGAGAGAGAGAGAGAGAGAGAAGGAGAACTAGAGAGAATGAGGGTGTACTCCACATGCCCTTACCTCCTTGTATCTGTCCAGCTCCTGAACAAAGGTACGTTGGTAGAAGAGGGACTGGAGACGTTCTTGGGTGTAGTTGTGGCACAGGTCCTCAAAGGTGGCACCGCACTCCCGCTTCGCCAACCTGGGGTTTTGGAAGCCTGGGGTGTCCACAATGAGCAGAGAGCACAGGGAGTGCTGACTGGACTTCAAGGCCCTGAAACACACACACACACACACACACACACACACACAAACATTCAACCAGAAACAAGGAACAATAAGGCAGTTTCTACTCTAGTAATTGTCTAGTAGTAGTCTGTGTCAGCTGCAGGCTGGAATGCACACAGGACCAGGCAGACTAACCGGTTGAT
>CABFOQ010052570.1:7590-21061 GCA_900660455.1 Gephyroberyx darwinii
CTGTATCAGGGCTAGACTAATACATAGAGCGTGCGAGCTCATTCCTTAGCATTGCCTGATGGACAGCATTCCTAGGCCAATAAAAATACGTAGGTGGGTGTACTCTTCCCCTTTACGTGCCAACAAATGCACATGTTTTACATATGCCTGTAAACAACGATGAGTGAAGAAATGGAGACAAGTAGCACGAGCACTGCTAGCGAGGCTGTAGTGAAGTGGAAGCTTCTAATAATAACCAAAACAGGTGTCATTCAAACTGAACATTTACTTGCCAATATGCTGCAGTTTTACAAAGAACAAAGTAAACAAAACGGACCTTTGCACCCGACGTCTCATATTCATAACATCACTAAAACTGGCGACAAAAAACACTGAACAGGTTACTGTGGACAGGTTACTAAGCACTAAAATGCTCTTAAAATATTCAACTTCAGTTCAATGTCAAATTTTTATATTTTTTATATTTATTTTTATATTATACTAAAGGAATAACACATAAGTGAACTAATAGTTAATTAATAACAACCTAACTCCAGGCAATACTTACTATCCCAGAGTATTGTACTCTTTTTAAAGCATGTTCTATTGAAATTATGAAAATAATTGTATACCGCGATATATATCGTTACTGACCAAAATTTGAAATATACCGTGATATAAATTTTAGGTCATACCACCCATCCCTATGTGCTATGCAAGATTTGCTTTGCGTCAACTCAAGAATCACTTTTTAAACAAAGAATATCACATCCCTGAAGATGTCAATCAGTGTTTCTTTGGGGAGAAACTTAACACTAGGCCTGATCTAAGACCAGCACAGCGTCTTCTGTATTACCACTCAAAACTATCCACCCACAGTGAATGTGCGTTTTATTTCTTTGCCCTATGCAATATCCTGTATATTTACCACATAGGATGGTGACGACCTTCCACCAACCCACCCATCCATCCATTACATGTTGATCAAGGTGTTATGTTATAACTGTCATTACCCCTTGGGATGCCCTGTGAATTTGTCACACAGGATGGTGACTCTGTTGACGGAACCGCAGCCGTGGAAGTGAGCCTCCAGCTCCTCTGCCGTGGCACCATAGTCCACCTGAAGACAGAAAGAGTAACAGGTCAGATGTCATGACCACTCAAACAGAAATCAGCATGTGCACTTAGTTCAAGAATAACTCTTTTATTCCAGTATAATAGCAAGTGTCACATTAGGAAAGGAGTTTACACAGAATGTGATAAAGCTAAGAGAGCGGGTCTGTCAGGGTGGCTTGCTTAGGTATTAACTTTAAGGTATTAAACAAATGTCCACAGTGAAAAGCTAATGCATTGACACAGACAAAGGAGAAGAGTGTCATGTTATCCAATGTGGCATAAAACATAGTTTAGTTGTATATGCATCATACACAAAGTACAGTGTCAAAAGAAGAGATTCTGTCCAATTATTGTATTTTCTGGGGACATTTTTGACCTATGTGACATAGGTCCCAGGCCTGATTCGAACAGAGGATGTTGTGGTTATATGGTATGTGCCACTGAGCCACCAGGCCAATTATTTGAATGTGAAATGAATTAGAAATACTGAATATTCTGCATATTTTTTTTCTACTTAAGAATTGATGTGATAAACAGCAATTGAAGCACATTGGTCAAATACATAATAATGTAGCATAAAAATACATTCCATTTTTCGTGTGGATGTGTTTTCTGACATTCTTACATTTAAGCATCCTATTGACTCACTTCAAGCTGATTTCTAAAGTTTGCTTGACAGCTGGATGGAAACGTAACTACAGTTGCCATTAAACAAGACAACAAAATAATAGGAATAATGAAACTTATAATAAAATAATAATAATAGTTTTATAATAATAACACTGGGAAAACAACATCCATGATTACTAGACAGGGAAGGAATAGTGGCTTACATTTCCGACATAAATAGATCTGCCGTCTGCTTCCATCTTTTCCTCGATGGACATGATGACGGGACCAGCTGCACAGGAGGGGGGGGACATATTCAGCATGAGCAACAAGGATAATATATAGTTTCTTAAACTATGGGTTTCTAAAAATGTTCTCAGTATTTGTGTGAAATTCTGATACACCATTTTAGCCTGGCATTGGCCCAATATTTAGTCCCTAGTTTTACGCGATTCATTCTGCTTTGACACAGACACATCCACGCACCTGGTGGGGGGCTGAGATTCATCTGTTTTTCCACCTCGTTCTGTAGCTCCTTCAGCTTCTCTGCTTCTTCCTCCATCTCTCTCACCCGGGCTTTGATTGCCTCCAGCTCCTGCAGAACAAGACGCAAAGTCCAATACACAGTTGTCAATCATATGCTTACAGAGACTCTGCACAAACCTTTGTATACTTTGATTTACTACATTCATTACCCAACCTTAGGCCACACCAATATATGCCAAACCTTGAGTTAAGTGATATTCTAACTCTTGACCTAACCACTAACTCTCTAGCATTCCTATTTCAAAGAATCAGCCAAAATACCCTCACTTTTCATGTCCAGAATTCGAAACAGTCGTCACAAATGTAATAACACACAAGCAAGAGTTTAGACTGCAAAAAGCCACTATCAAACCAAAACTGCATTGAACAAATCTGACATAAAAACAAAGAACTTGTCAACACCAACCAAACCTAGAGATTAAAATGTAACAAATGACAAACATTGCCAACCATCCTTTTGTCCTAATCTAGTGACATAGCAGCACAGTGGGAAGATAATGTTGCAGCCTAAGCTGACCCTGTGTGTGTGTTGCATTGGTTGAGTGCTAGAAGGGATGGGACAAGTGTGTTTCTGCCTGAGCTGCAAAGCCAAAACCCAATGTTCAAAAACAATAAAAATCTATAAAATTGATTACTTTTTGATGTTTCATTGACTCATTCACTTCAGTCAAATTGCCTTATTTTGTGCCCACTATCCACTGTTTCAAAAATAAAAGAGAAACGCCATAACAGTGAAAAGGCAACATCAAAATATAATTATCTCCAATAAATAAATAACAATAAAGCCACTGTTTAGAAATGGTCACATAATGATAAACATAAAAAAGGCATTTTGGAACTGCAGCTGGCTTGGAATTGGAACAGGGATAGTCATCTGGTCTGAGGTCAGAACAAAAACTGACATCCTCAAACATCACTGCCAAAAAATATATATATATATTCTGAAATATTCTCGGCCACAGGGATGGCTGAGTCCTCATGTTGGAGCGGGCTCTCCTGTCTGACAGTGGTGCACTGCAGCACAGTGGGAGTCACTCAAGCTCCATCCAGGGCTGCTACGGATTCTGACAGGATTTGTTTTTTAGAAGCCCGGCCCACCACACCACGAGCACAACCCATGTTGATTTACAAAACTCAGGTACAGCTTTGGCATCTCACCACGCCATCCAGGCACCAAATTACACCTGCTCAGTGACATACAGCACATGATGATAATGACAATGTGGCACCATATTCCAAATACAATCAACCTTCAATTACATATCGTATAGCTGCATTTCAAGAACAGGGAGAATGGGATAGTAATCCACATGCGTAGCAGTGTGGCCAGCACTGACACATTGTGGTTAATATTTTTGTCGCATATTCAGTGCAAGCTCTTTCACTCCCCTCCCTTCTCTCATTCTCCTTGCTCCAGCAAAACACCGAAGGATGTAAACCCAGCCCTTCAAATACCGCAACCCCCTGCTTCTGCGTTTTGGCCACTCACACTGGCCAACTGTGCCACAGCCTTAAACCCCCCTGGACTGGCTGCCAAACCATTAACGTTACCAGAGCATATGCACAAATGTACATGTTTTGAAATTTGGAACCAACCCAACTAACACCATTAGCATCTTCAACTAATAAGACGAAACGCATCCTACGTCCCAACGATGTATGACACCAGATGTTGTGGCACGTCGTCCAAAATGCAGGATAAGGATGGTCAGTCAGGTGCACGTCTGCCATCGCCATCCTAGCTTCGTTAGTCAGCTAACTTGCTAACTAGCGTGCCAGTCAGAGCACTTTCACCATTATGGCAACTGGTAAGGCTAATACCCAGCTAGCAAGCTAATAGTCGGTAGCCACAGTACAAGAAAAAATGTCGAATTTCATCGTGTGGCCAGCAACTTACACCACGTTTGGCAGGTCTAGTCATCACGTTAGTTGCAGCACTCAATGCTAGTGCTAATGCAAAGCTAACCTGGTACCACTTGGTCCTTTACATGTGCACACACCGGCATTTGAAATGCAGCAGCCGACAGTAACGTTATATGGCGATGGTCAATAAAATAGAAGGCGCGTTTACCGTTAGCAGGTCGCCTTCTCAGCAGATAGACTCGCACTGCGGCGGCTAATGGCGGCGGCCTGTCCTACCCTCGCCCCTGACTGTCTCCTACATCTCCGTCTCGCATTTTGCGACGAGGATTTCCCCCACCAGGTCGAACTGCTCTCTGGCGCATAGAAACTGGCACTGCTGTTGCGCCAAGATGGCTACCGGCACCACGCATGTCACCACCCATTTCTACTGCACTGCGTGAACCACAATGGCGGTTAATAACCACCTAGCGATAGCAGAAACGCACACGGCATGTGGCACATAATTTGTAGAAGAAATTTAACCAAAAGCTTAACTTCTATGCACCAAGAACTCACACTTGGCGAAACGTACACATATGTATTGGTTTTCGTGGGGCTCTCGTGGCTTAAACAATGCCCTTCACTTACCGGGTCTTCAATCGCGGCCTCTCCCTCTTCCAATCCCGGTTCCTCGTCACCGACACCTGGGTCTTCTAACTCGGGGTGGCCGGGGTCTGAATCTAGTAGGGATTCCTCCGCCAGTCCGTTACCGAACTCCGCCATCGCCCTGTTCCCGTTGTACCAACGCGCCTCGTGGCTAACCCGACGTTACAGGCCCTTACTCACACAAGGGGTAGAGTGAGTGGGGCGAAAGAAAAAAAACGGCGGAAAACGCCGCTTAGGAAAGTTAAAATGGGAAATAAAATGCCACCTTCAGTTCCAGACACTATTCAAACAGCATTCCACGGCACACAAGGACTACCGTTTCACTCGCTATCTCGGGTTAATGGTCCTGATTTACAGCAGAGAACGTAGTTTATTTACTTGAATATGTGTATAAAAGGCGAGGACTCTACGCGAGAACGGTGTCCCTTCAGTTCAGAAATGGAAGCCAGGGGCGGAGTCATGTCTCACTGCAGGCGTAAACTCTCAATCCTATTTGTCAGTGGAGGATTCTAGACAACCCCCCTTTGTGGCTCTCGGATTCCCATTGGATAATCGGACAGGACGTTCCGGTTCCCGACTCCAAATATGTGCCTTTAATTCGATTACATTTCTGTCAATCATTTACCAGTTAGTCATAAAGCCTGGCTAGTCCATTTATTCGGCAAATTAATTCCAAACGCATTACAGACAGTCAAATAAATTGTCCTCCCTGGTGCGACCTCGGTGACCTTTGTTTGAAAACGTGATGAAAGCATCAGCCGTACACGGAAAACAGTGGTTTTGCCAGTCAAAAAGAACCTTAAAAAAGACTATTTTACAGTTTGGATTAGATTTATACCTCAGTGTAGTGAGACCAAGAACAAGTGAAACATCAAACATCCCAATGTCATTGCAATTACACAGATAAGCTTTGTTGTTCAACTGATTTTATTTCTTTTTCTGTATATCAAAGAAAGCAGAATGGAGACCAAACACAAAAATGCAGGTACAAGTGAGGAGGAAAAAAATTAAGCTTAATCAAAATTCTAACAATTCATAACAACACTGCCACCATTGTTCAATATTCATAGCAATACCATTCTCTTTTTGAGCAGAGTGGTGGCATTTTAAAACCGTTATGGATCAATAATAATCAAAACAGTGATGAGTAGTAATGATAATAGGATAAGTAGTAGTACAGTTATAACAATAGTGATAATCAAAGTGACGATGAAATGTAAGAGAATAAAAAGCAGATCTCCATAAAAACCTATCTAGTTTGGACAGTGCAACACCGTGTCTGTGTGTGTATAATCCCAGTCTTGAAGCTCAAGCACTCCGGTCCTTGCTTTACACACAAGATACAGCTTCCAACGGCAATAAAAATTATTACTAATGAAAGGACATATTTGTAACCATCTTTAGTTTTTAAAAACCACATCAAGTGACTATTACATTGTGTTAATGGCTGTGTTCATCTGAAATGCCTGTAGCTTGTGCAAAAAATTGTGGACTGGTGCAAGTGTCAAGCCATGGGATGTCCTTTACAGTTTGCATTTAGGAACACCTCTCCCGCTCTCTGTCGACCTCAAGATTGCTTTTTGGTTTTTTGAATGACAGAAAGCAAAGGGAGGATTACTTTGGAATATCAGTTTTTTTCTTAATATATTTCTTTACAAAAAAAGTTCACGTTTTAGTTTTGCATTTTGTTAAAACTATTGATAGTAACATTAATAACAATAATATACAACCTAAATTGAAGGAAAACATCTTTAGTATGTCATGTGTCCTTCAAAACAGCACCATCTTATTAGCTCAGTCAACACATTTCATATTTCCCAATTTGCTTCCAAGAGTACCCATTAGTCCCATAAGGCTACTGGAGTATACCCATCTCTCTCCCTTATCTTGGTTACCACACATTGTTGGATCTCATTTCCCAACACGTACATTACCAGAATTAGCAATTGTTTCAAAACTGAACAAAAAAAAAAAAGTAGAGGAAACAGCCCATTTCAAGCCCTGTTCTTATATCTCCAGATGCTTGACTTTGACCTAAGAAAGTTTCTCCTGCTTATATTATTTTCCTGTCGATATTAAAATCAATACTTTGAGTAGTTATTTCCCTGCTTCACAAACAGTATTCATGACAAAGAAAAATGTAAATTTACCAAATTTTGAATTGTCAGGACATGATTGGACCTCCCCTTGCCAGATGTGGGTAAAAATCATTTGCAAACATTACATGAGCACTTAGACTTGAATTCATCTACATGGTGGTGTTTCCTCTTTTTAAGGCTGTCATGTTTCTGGCACACCTCCAGTAGTTGAAAACATTTATTTTCCAAACAGATTTGAAGAGTTTCATTCCAAAATAGAGTTGTAAAAAGCGAATCCTACTCTTCCAAAGAGATTGGTAGCAGAACAACAAGCTAGTTGGTAACTTCAGTCCTTGGCTGATAGAATGATACTTTCACAGACATTCTATTAGAGATATTGAAGTAGTTCAGGCATTTTTTTTCCCCCCACGAAATGGATGTGCAACAATTTGGAATAAAACTCTTCATTTATACCCAGGTCTGCTTCTTACACAACAGTATGGTCACACATAAAGCATGTTTTATTAGACTAGCAAAAATCAAGTTAATTCATGAGATTTATATTAAGGCATCCAACATGCATTAATGTATCTTTTCATAAAAAGACACTGCATTAGAATGCTTAAAAAAACATTTCATACAATGTAAAATGTGTCAAAGTGCGGTATGCCAAGTCTACCTTCCTACTTCCCTGTCTATTTGGATTGTCATGAAAACGGTGAACATATATGCAGATGGGGTAAATATGAACAGCCCTATTCTTGCTAGAGTACCTCTTATATCCCAAGTGAGCAGACACAAAACGCCCTTTCAGACCACACACCTGTAGCAAATAAAAAGGTGACAGTCAATCGCAGTTTCGCCTCTCCCACTGGTTCAATCCATTCGTATTAAATCCAAGCAACCTCTGCCCTAAAAATGAAGGTAGGCATAACAAACAAACAATTCCATAGGAGCAAACTGGGAGATATTGATGTCAATATTTCATATTATCGTCCCAAAAAGTGTTGCCGGGCTGAATGTCAAACGGCCACTTCCAAAGAACAAACACTTTGCATCAGTCTTCGGAGTAGTAGGACAGTACACAAGCATGGCAAGTTGAGTGACTTTAGAAATTAGAGGAGGATCATATAAGGAAGGTAATATATAACCACAGGCCAAGGACCAAAAATGTTTGGGGAAGGGGTGCTGGGGTTCAGGGAGACTTGAGACATAGTCATCACTCATCAGAGAGCTACTGATGAGGTGTGAAGCAGTGTGGCAATAGTCTGTTGTTTTATTAGATTCCAAGTGAACTTTATAGATTAAATGTTTAACAAGTTTCCAGTCAGTGAGGGCTGAGCAAGGAATAGCAGGTGCAGGAAGAGCCAACTTCAAAAACTAAAGAATATTAGCTTTTGAGGATTAGTGCTCAAATTTGTGTTTATTAAAATCTGAGGAGCCCAAATGGGTCCAGGAAGAGTCAGTTTGCAGACCAATCCTGATCTGAGTCTTTAGCTGTTGCTGGTGGCCATCGGTGGAGGTGACTCAACAACCATCTCCCCTCCAGAACCACCACCAGAACTAGTGACTGGAGCGGAATTAGAGACCTGCGAGCCCAGCACAACTACGCCACATCCACTACTACCGGTCCCGTTCTTGCCGACAAGCGTTGCTGGCTGGCCAAAGTTAGTGGTTCTCAGGGTTGCCAGATGGCGCGGAGAGAAGACATGGGCTCTGGCTGCAGCCCGGGACTCAAAGGAGACATTACAGGCCTCACAGCGGCCTGTCAGGGTCTCCTTTGGCACCGGCTGGCCCGCCACAGGAGGAGCTGCAGGTTCGATAACAGTCAGCTGGACTGGTTTAGGCAGGATGGGACGGTTGGCTCTAAGAGCGTTGTACTGCAGGTAGCTTCCCGAGCTCATGTCCACCTTCCCGGCCGACAGAGGAGACTGGGAATGGGAGGGTGGGATAGATGAGAGACAGGATGGAAGAAAAACAAAAGGTTTGTCAGTTATTTTAAAGTCTGATATTTGTTGTAAGTTTAGATTGAGCCAGACAAAATTCAAGCCTTCTAAATACGTGGTACATGGTTCCAAAATGCAAAATAATTTTCAGAGTTTTTGTAAACTAGACAATAAAAACAAACAATAAAGTTTTCTAAAACTAAAAAGCGTATACCTACTCTATACATTTATTCATGTACATACAGTTCTGGCCAAGAGTATTGGCACCCTTGCATATAATGGTCAATATCCTCTGAAATAATTGCAAATTGAAACAATTTTCAGTCTTCATAGCTCAATCAATTGCCCAAATTGTTATTGATCAAACAATAACAATTTTTAAAAATTGTTTTCAAAATTGAAAGTGGCCATGGCAATGATTATTGGCACCCTTTAGAAATATTCTCATTTGCAGTGTAAATCAATTCACCTGTGACAGGTCGCAGGTGTCTACATGGTATAAAGGAACCAATTAAACCAATCAAACATAAGTGTTCACAAGGCTATGAGGCCATCTCTAGAGACCACGGTATTCCCGTTTCCACAGTTTGCAATGTTATCCAAAGAGTTCAAGGCTGACCTGGAGAGGTCAGGTTACAGCCCGTATCATACGACGGACACTGAACCAAGAAGGGCTTTACGGTGAGAGGTCACAGAAGACACCACTGATCAAAGAGAAACAGGTTGCTGCTTTGCTACCTCAGGTACTGGATGTTTTGAAAATATTATGGGCATCATGAAATCAGAAGATTACAAAGGCATTTTGGAGCAAAATGTGTCAGAACTCTGGGTATCAATCGAAGGTCGTGGGTCCTCCAGCAGGACAATGACCCAAAACACACATCCAAAAGCACCCAGAAATGGTTCAAAAGAAATTGTTGGACTGTTCTGGAGTGGCCAGTGATGAGTCCTGATCTCAGTCCCATTGAGAAACTAAAATGAAATATGCAGTTTGTCCTTTAAACATTGAAGAACTGGAGTGGGTTGCAACTGAAGAGTGGGCAAAACTGCCAGCAGAATGGTGATTGTTACAAGAAATATTTGGAAGCAGTCATCATTGCCAAAGGCTGTGCAACTAAGTATTAGAAAAGGGTGCCAATAATCATGGCCATAGCAACTTTTCAATTTTGAAGCCATAAAGGATTTTAAAAAATATTTGTATTGATTGATCATGTGCTGTTAAATGAAACGTGTGATGACGAAATTTCCAAATATTTCACAAGATATTGTACATCATCTGTATAAAATGCAAGGGTGCCAAAAACTGTATTTGTGATTTTGTATCGAAAAGTAATAAGATACCATGTAGGTGAGTGTAAGTCTACTTGGCAGCTTACCATTTTCTCTTGCTGCAGCCTCCAGCGCTTCTCCTTTGCCCTAGTGTTCTGGAACCAGATCTGCACCACCTTGAGGGGCAGGCTGAGCTCTGTGCCGATGGCCTCGCACTCCATGGCGTTGGGGTGGGCACAGGTCTCATAGCAGGACTGCAGGATGGACAGCTGCAGGCAGGACAGGTGTGTGCGCGGCCTACGGCTGGATGAATGGGGCAGGAAGCTGCCTTCTGTCGGGCTCGATTTAGCCACGGACGGAGTGGTGGGGCTGGCCACTTTGCCAGAGCTAGGGGTATTCGGGCTTACTGGTGCAATGCTAGGGGTGGGAGGAGGGGGGATTGTACGAGGAGGTGTGTGTGTGGGAAGAGCCAGCTGTTCTCTCGATAGTGTGTTGATCTTAAAGGGGCCTTTAGGGGTCCAGTAATTGAGCCCGTTTTGTTTTTGTGGCACTGTTGTCGTGGCAGGAGGCTTGTTGTTTATGGGCATTGTGGGCAGTTTGGGCACCATGCGGTTAGTGGTTCCTGGTCCGGGTCCCATCTCGTTTTCATCTTCTTTCTCCTCATCAGTCTTGTCTTCTTCACTCTCCTCTTCCAGCTTTCGCTTCTGGGTTGGACGCGGTGCAATGGGGATGGGGTCCTTCGGTGTTGCTAGAAGGAGGGGGGTGTTTACCTTGGGTGCAACTTTGACCATAGTGACATTGCTGGTGGTTTCTAATTTGGTCTTTGGCACTGCAGAAGCACTGCTGCTCACAGGAGACACAGTGGAAGAAACAACCTCCTTGGGCTTGATGGGAACCGGGGTTAGCTTTTTCCCCACGGCTGGTTTTCCCACCTCTTTTACAGGATCTTTGTCTGTCTTCATGAGGGTGCGCACTATTGGGGCAGTTGTAATGCACCCAGTATTGTTGGCGACAGGCTTGTTGGAAAATATGGGTTTGGAGAGAGGCCAGGTGAATTTGATGAGAGGTTTTCCCACCGCCGCCAGGGTTCCATCACTGATGAATCGGACCTCACCCTTACGTTCCCTTGCCCTCATGTTCTGAAACCAAATCTGAACAACCTTCTTTGGAAGATGGACCCATTCCGAAATCTGTTCAAACTCATGTTTCCCAGGATTTGGGTCTTTGAAATAGCAGCCATAAAGTATGTCAAGTTGCTCTGCTTGGATGATGGTCCGCGAGCGCCTCATGTCCCGATACCGTTTTCCTTTGGACCTCCTCTGCTGCTGCTCCCTCTCCTTCTCTCTCTCTTTTTCTCGCTCCCTCTCCAATAGTGTGGCATTCATCTTTTCTGCTGCCCTCATGTAAATACTAGACTTTGTCATGTTATTGCAGTTTACCAGACTCATGCTGCTGTTGGAAGGAGGCATGGCAGTAGCGGAGTCAGGTTTAACCTGGACAACTACCAGACCTTTAGATGTTGGCCTCAGGCCAAGCCCATCCAGCAAACGTCCCTTCTGTGCTGAGGTTTTATCAGCAAGGGATAAAGATGAGGAAGAAGTAGCTTTTGAATTGCTGTTTTTCCCCATGCTGAGATCTAGAGCTGAGTCACAGTCACCGCCGTTTGACAGGTAGTGAGAAGTTTGGCTGTGGGAGGAGAGAGACTGTGTGAGAAGAGAGTCAGAGAAGCGTGTAATATTAGGCGGGTTGGGAAAGGCAGGTACTTTGCCCCCATCGCCAACCAACGAGGGAGGAAGAGAGAGCACATAGGGGCTGAGGAACTGAGTAGAAAAGGGTGCAAGGGAAAGAGACAGAGGGAGAGAGTGGAGGATGCCACTTGGAAGCTCTGCGTGGTCCATAGAGTGGGGTTGAGAGCTTGGTGGATCCCCTTGGGCCTCCAACTCTAGATCCACATCTGGGTCCAGTCTCTCCTTTTTGACTTCCACCTCATCGCGCTCAAACACCCCCTTTCTTTTTTTCCTCTTGGCCCTCTGACCCGCTCCACCCTCCTCCTCTTCATACTCGTCTTCTGCATCAGAAAGGAACACTGTGGTCGAGCGCAGCACCTTTCCTCCACCCAAGGCTTTATCACTAGCCACCTCCCGCTGTGCTTCATCTTTCATGGGGCTGTCAGGCTCCTCCCGCACAGACTCATTCTGACTTTCCTCGTCAGACACAATTACAGAGGTGTAGACTTCATTTTCAGAATCAGAAGTCAGACAGGAGTCTCCCTGGCCCTCCTTTCCCAGATCCCTCTGTCTCCGCTTCCCTCTCCTAGACAAATCAATTGCCTGACTACCTGAGGCTTCAGCCTCATCCTCGCCTTCTGCTATTATCAGTGAGCTTTCCTCCTCATCATAGTCATTATCAGAACCTTGGAGGTGCCTCTTGAATCCTGCCAAGCCATGCATGTGCTCTGGCCCTTTGGCCCTCTGCCTCGCCTTGGCATGTCGGGCTTGGCTAAGCCACCTGCGTACCTCTTCCTCGGAGAGCCCTACCTCTCTACCTAGTGCCTCACAGTCCTCATGGGGAGGACTTGCAGCGTCAGCCTCACTACGCGACTCGAAGAATGCCCAGAGCACCTCCGACTGGAACTCTGACAGTATCGGAAGGTCTGGAGAAATATTGCAGCCCATTGCATTAAAATAGGGGCGAGTTTGGTCAGGGGAAGTTAAGGCGTTTGTATAGGGGCTGGTTTTTGGGGTGCCGAGAGAGCCACAAGGGCTTGTGCCTGCTTGTGATTTCTGAGGAGTAGAATCTGGGCTAAGTGTAAGGTTTAAATTTACAGGACTGAGGCTTGAGTTGCTGGGCACAGATGCAGAAGGCGAGAGGTTGTTATTGCGGAAGCTTTTCTCTGTGCTCATTGGGGAGAGATTTAGGCTAGCTGCTTTATCACCTCCTTCCAGGTCCAACTGATCAGTTGAGCTGTCTCCATTTGTTGTGCTATCTCTATGTGCCTTCCCATAGTCTTCATCATTCTCAACCTTCCGTTTGCTCTCTGTTTTAGGACCCTGTGCAAACTCCTTATTGTCCTCTTCTGTGTCTCTCTCAATTTTAATGCTTTCCATAGTCCAACTGTCCCTGTCCTTTATCTGGACCGAGCTCTTCTCTTCAACTGTCTCATTACTTTCCTGCCTAATTTGTTCTCCCTCACACTTTACACCCCGTTTTGGCTCTTCTGGACAGGGTTGTGCGTTTGTCTGGATTCCCACAGAGGGCCACTGGCTCTGTAAGCTGCTGAGTCTTTGGGCTAGGAGGGCTTGCTGGGCTGCATTGAGACCGAGCAATGGCACACACTGAGTCAGGAGGTGGCCTGGCTGGTTCTCTAGGTGCTGCTGGGTTTGGGCATGGAGCCCGTTCAGGATCAAGGGCATGAGCATC
>CABFOQ010052570.1:24900-37709 GCA_900660455.1 Gephyroberyx darwinii
CAACCGTTAACGTCGCATTACAGTAGTGTTTCTGGAAATGCTGGTTAGCTGTTAATTTGCTGAAAATAATCCTGCACGATGGCCAGGCAGTTCCCTAAAACTGCACAAGACAAGGCAGACGTCAGCATAATCTTGTTGTTGGCTCACTGATAAAGCTGGACTGCCATCAAATTAATAAACAAAAGGGTTGAGCTAATAACAGTCGTGGCACTTTGCTAGCTAGCCTGTTAGCAAGCAGCGATAATTAACCGCTCGTCAAACAGTCTCCAACTCGCTAGTCTCCGCTCCCCAAAAACGGGTCCAGGTGTAACTACAGCTTTAATACGCCGACTGAGTTCGCACTGGATAGAAAATATACTGACTACGCGTTAGTAACATCATCAAAAACCTCGGCCTCGAGTTATTTCCTTACCCCTCTGATTGTGGGCTGCCAATCGGGTATCTAGTGTTACACCGCCCGCCGCCTGCTGCTCAACAGCGCAAATTGAGGCCTAGCCGGACTAAAGCCATTTAATTAATGAATGTGGGCTCCGTTTACAGATGTGTTAAAAAACACTCGCACCCCCTCCTCCCTCTCCGTCACACGGACCCCCTTTTGACGTCTTTTAATGATCAAATTCACATCTTAAATACTTGTGGTGCAACACATGGTCATCTAAACTATAATTTTAAACAGCTTCACGCCGTAATTGGCGAAAGAATTAAACGCTAAGCTACTTGAAACGGACTACGTTCACGGCGGTCGGCCATGGGGGTGGTGTAGAGAAGAGGAGAAAAGGAGACCGAGGCAGAAAAGTTTGGGATTTAATGTTGGATTTCTATAAGGCATCGGATTAGTATGAGGCATAATCCGTCGTTTGCTCGATCCTATATCAATCGCAGGCCACTCTCCCTGCTCACATCGGCATAATTAAGCGATCGCGAATGTCGTTTAATTAAGTTCGGAGCAATTAGCTAATGCGTTTACCTGCATGGTCGCCGCTCCAGCACACACGCTTCCTCTGTGGCTCCTCAGAAGTGAAAAGTTTTCTTGCCTGCCCTCCCTCTCTCCTGTTCTCCCCCTCCCTTCATTCGCCCTATCCCTCTCTCCTTCCCCTCTTCCCTCTAGTAAACACACCACAGCTCCCCCCAAGGCTGATTGCTGACATTCAGAAGGGACAGAGACACGGCTATCAAATCCCTTATGTAACCCTACAGATATTACTGAGTATTGATGCGTTTTGAAACACCGTGGACTTACTGAGCAATTGGTAAGACAAAAAAATACTTAAAGGATTTCCAAAAAAGTGATGTTTGTATGGCATGGGATCCGTTGCAGTATAAAACCCTCCCTAAATTTCATATTCAAGGTGAATAAAAATGATGCGTGTTATCTATTCTGCCAATTTGGATTGTGTCAGAAAGATATCACAACGAGTCAATTAAGAACTAGATAATCGATATATGTGTATAAATGCTTTAATCAACATTATCCACGTGAATTCTATCATATTGTATATCAAATTATAGGTGTGGCGCACATCAACAGTCTAGCGTGTAGAATAAATATTTATGAAGCAGAGAGGATTAAAAATGCACCATCTGTGTGCCTCTGCGTTACTGGGACAGGAAATGATGTTCGTGAATACTCTGATAGGTGTCTCTAATTGCGCCTGTGCAAAATAAACTTTGCTGACGTGTAGGGGTGGCTTGGATCCGTCGCGCAATCTTTTAATGTCAATGCATTTGGAGCCCTGGTCGTGACTTTAAAAGGTGTGTGGGTGTAGTTTTGTGATGTTGTTTTTTTGGTTTGTGCAGGAGATCTGCAGCAGCGGGTTGCGCTGAATGACTCTATTCTCTAGTGCCTGATTACAATAAGACAGGTGCAGCTACTGTCGCTGCTACTACACTACTTTATTACAGAATACTGTCTGTGCAGTCATTACAATTACATGAGTTAAGTTCATTAAAAGGGGGGCGGCTATCATCATAAGGCAAGCAATCATCAATATAAACAAAAAGTTAATTAAGCCTTTTTTCTCTAAAATACCATACTTGATACTACGTACTATGATGCATTCTATGAATTTAGATCAAAAAGATGTATGTCAGTCTCAAAAGGTGGGTTAATACTATTCCACAGAAAAAAGGTATACATGAGTGGGATTGATGTTGGTCAAACTGTCATTTCAGATGAGTGTGGAGGTGGAGAGAAAATTTGTATGCAATGCTGACACTCACAAAACACTGGAGGGGAATGGAGGTATGTGTCTTCCACACATTTACACCTGGATGAACGTGAAATTTAGAATTACATTTAGCTCACGCCGTTGTCCACATCCACTTAGAAATGGTCACTGAAAAGCTTTTCCAACTCGTAGTGACACTAATTGCTGTGGTTTGTACACCCAGACTGCAAGGACACTGGCCATCTGTTTCTTGTTAATAATAAAGCTCAATTAATTTCCTGTATCAGCCTCATTAGTATAGCTGGGGATGAAAGGAATAGTTTGCTCTATTTTTATCATATCTCTCCATCTCTCTCTGCCTGCCTCTCCTTTTACCCAGCGGTGTGTGTTGGTCAGCGCCAGTTTCAGGACCAGTACTTCGACACCCCCGACCTCGGCCTCACTTTGAGAGACATGTGGCTGCGTAAACGTAAAGGATGCTGGGAGCTCAAGTGTCCAACAACAACAGCCAGCAGGCCAGAGGAGATCAGTGGAGAACAACCTAAAGAGGCAGCGCTGTGTACTCGCTACAAGGAAATAACCAGTCTACCTGAAATTCAGCTAAGGGTGAAAGAAGTCATAAAAGACATTCATGGGGATGGGGAGATTGCATGTCAAGAAAAAGTAATAGAAGATGAAGGAAAGACTACTGTGGAGGGAAGTGGTCAAAGTCAAAGGAAGCCAATAATTGACCAAGATGGACCTAAAACAGCAGAGACAGGCTCTTCACAGGAGGATGACTCTTGGCTGAGCAAGCTGAATCTGGTGTGCTTTGCAGAGTTTACAACAGTGCGGCGTTCCTTCATTCTTGAGGAGGAGGGAGTGCAGATAGATCTTGACCAGGCTGACTTTGGCTACCATGTCGGGGAGATAGAGGTCCTAGTATCTGAGGGAGAAGATGTTCAGCCTGCCCTGGAAAAGATTGCAAAAACAGCTCAAAGGCTGGGTGAGCACAGAGCAGGGGTACTGCCTCACCATTTAATACATTAAATACAACGCATTGTTATTCCTGGGCTCTAATTCATCTAGTTGGATATCTCATAGGTGTCATTCTGAGACTAGCTTGTCTCTTCATTCATAGAAAAGATTTTTAAAGTGAAGATCGTATGTGTTATATGGTGTTCTAGTTCGTAGGGCTTTTATTTTTTTTAAACATAGGCCTTTGTGTGCTTTGCACAGTTTACATTCCTAATCTAATCAAAGGACTAGCCTATATGTGCTATCACACTTCTGGCATAATAATTCCCTAATCCTCTTGCATTTTTTATTCACTTTTTCACAGGTCTGACTGGGGATCAGCGAATTCAAGGAAAAATGCATGTTTACCTTCAAAGATATCGCCCAGAACACTATGCAAAACTACTAAGTGCACATGTTTTGTAGGCAATATTATGTGTATTGTAAAATTAGATATATAATTTATTAGACCAGCATAATATATTTTAATTAATAAGAATATAAACAAAATTGAAGTCACTGGGTTTTTTTTAGGTTGTCTTCCACCAAACATCTTGTAACATCTTGTCTTGTATTTTGAACATGCTTGATATTAGGATCAACAAGGATCAACTGTAACTGGCCTCAAATGTGCACCCTACAATCCATCCATGCATCCATGCATGGCACAGCAAACATCTGGATTTTCCCTAAAAGTTTGATCTCTGTCACACATCACAGAAATCAATTAAGAAATACAGTAGTTATTGCATTGAAATCAGCACAGCCCCAATGAGGTGATTTCCAGAGTTTAGAATGCTCGGTTATCCAATGTTGCCCGGCAACAACAAAAAAATCCCACCAGAATTTTGGCTCAGATTGCTTCGCAACACAGAATGTTCCAGGAAGTAAAACCTGAAACATACAATGCTTAAAAAGTTCCAGATCACTCAGCGTCATGACTTTTATATAGATACCTCTATTACTTTCTGAATTCTTTATACATCTGATTCTGAGAACATGCTTCCAGAATCTGAAACTTCATAAAAACGTTGCAGTCCATTTAAGTCATTATTGACACTGGTTATTAAACCACTTTACACATATGCCCCATGT
Source organism: Gephyroberyx darwinii (assembly GCA_900660455.1). Classification (NCBI taxonomy): domain Eukaryota; kingdom Metazoa; phylum Chordata; class Actinopteri; order Trachichthyiformes; family Trachichthyidae; genus Gephyroberyx; species Gephyroberyx darwinii. The sequence continues at coordinate 29,160 of CABFOQ010052570.1, forward strand.
CTGTTGTCATCTTTACTTGACCATGTAGTGATTGACCCACTAGTCTAGGTTTGGTTTGTGGTCTGGTATGCTGGAGAATGGTGGAGCTGAAGGGGAAGACATATAGCAATATGAATAGCATAGCAATACTGTGGATCCACCACTAATTATTATGTTATCACATTACATATCTCTGTTATTTTACATTATAATTACATTGAGAAGACTGATAGCTGGACATATTGGACAATTCCAGATGCATTGTAGGGAATGCTTGGTACCCCCCACCCCCCAAAAAAATAATTAAAATAAAAAATATTAATGGACATGTCTAAAGATAGGTAATGATGTCAAACCAGGACGCCACCTTCTTTATTCATTATGTGTAAATACTTCGAAGTTGGATATACAAGAGTTTCAGCTGTATCTTATTTCAACCGGCATGTGTCGTTTAGCAACTTTATTGTTTGGCAGAAGAATAAAGATTAGATTAGATTAGATTAGATTCAACTTTATTGTCAGAGTACAAGTACTGAGACAACGAACCTTTCATTATTATTATAATTTAATCAGGCATGGGGATTTTGGCTAGTTTTTGGCACTTCTGACCTACAGGGGACTACAGGGGACTTCTGCATACTGTAGAGTGTATTTGACATCATTTACACCGAGAAGTATCTAAAATGGTTTGATTGTATTGACTACCAGAGGGACAGTTTCTCGAGGGAGCCAGCCACATTTCCGCAACACTGACAGTTGTAATATTTTGGCTAATTTTAGATTAATGTCCTTTGTTAAATAATACCGTGAGATTAGGACATTCTTAACTGATATTTAATAAAAGTTAGTCACAGCAGTATGAGAGCTGCAGCAGCAAGAGCCAACAGCGGGGTTTGAGTTTCGCGGCAGCAGTGTAGATCACATGTTACCAAGAGGACGTCGGCTCGCGCAGGGTTTTTACATTTTGTAAACAACATGGCGTTTCACGGACTGGCAAGTCTGCCACCCTTTCGGTGAAACACTGCTGCAGAAGGCTCAAGTTTTCTACTTAAAAAACGCAATAAATTAGACCGAGCGGTAGTAATACACCGGGCAAATTATTGAAATCGTACCACACAGAAGAAGCGCTGGACCTGCGAGCTGTCAAGAAGACCGTTTGACAGTCAAACGGTAATGCTAGTTTGCTAACGTTAGCTTTATTAGATAAACCTAACCAGCTATTGCATCACGTTCATGACCTATGTAATAATACAGGTGGGTAGCTCGTCAGCGAAGTGGAAATATTTCATTGTTTGCGTCAATAATTAAACTGATATAATAGTAATTTATCTTGTGCACATAATCTGTTTTCTGTATATGATTGTTTACTTCTGTCTCATGTCTTTGCTCCAGAGTAACGTTAATAACGTTAGCTAACGTTAGCTGACGTTACTTACTCAATCTTTCTCTCTGTCACTATATAACATATTCTCTCTCTCACTGGTGAATGAGTATATGTAGTGTAAGTTAATGTAAAGGAAAGCAACTGTATTTGTATGCATTTGTAGGCTTCTCTCAGAGCAATCCAAAACGTATAATCCGCTTCCCACTGAATTAAACATACAACCCCAAACTCTTTACCAGGATCTCTTCAGTCTATGGGCTCTCAGTCCAGTTCTGGGATGTCTGGTGGCAGGGGCTCCTCCAGTGACAACCCAGAAGACCAATCAGAACCTGCAGAACCCAACCAGAGTAGCACCAGTAGCAGCAGCAGCAGCCGAGGCCGCAGGACGGCTGACAGGCAGCAGGGGGACAGGCAGTCAGCATCAGAGGAGGACGTCGACTTAGCCGAAGTGCTGGCTTACCTACTGAGGAGGTGAGTTGGGAGTTTATAGTTGTCACTGTCGCTCACACTGTGAGTCTGCCCACAGAGGTAAGATGGGAAGAATATTGGTTTTCTTCTTGTTGGAAAGTGACACATGAAAAGTCTTGCTTACCTGCTCGGAAGGTGAGTTGAAAGGGTTTAGTTTACTTGACAGTCTGAAAAATGACACATGACACATGAGTTAAAAAGTAGTTTTAACAACGGCAGCAATGTAGTGTAGTGATTAGGGAGACTGGGGGACCTGGGTTCAAGCCCCATGTCGGCAAGCATCTTCCCTGCTGAATTGTGCTTGACCAAGACAATAAATCCCTACCAGCTACCAGGTGCCGTAGCTGACCCTGACCTCTGACCTGCCTGTGGAGGGGGTCAGGCAATGGAATTTCCACCAAAGGGCCACTAAAACATCACATTACATTAAAATGTTGGTAAATTATGGCAATGGCTGGTAATTACTTTTCTGTTCCAAAAATGTATTTTCATATTAATGTAATGAAAGCAGCTGGTGAATTTGTTAATACACCAGCCTCTGTTCGAAGCCACTCCCAAAAAAATTGTTTTCTGTACTTGGGATTGGTGGTAATACAGCAGACCAGCAAGTACCAGGAATTGGAAGAGGGGAAAAAAAATAAATAAGTACCACTCTCCTCTTCCACATCAATTAGCATTGAAGTACCACTGAACCCCTGCCAGCTTCCAGTGGAGCTGCTCAGACTGTGGTTGTACACGCTACCAAAACTTCACCCGTGGGGGCTGGTTCCTCACAATTGGACAACTGGGATGCAATTGGACTAGTTAGAGTCTGGTTGATTGATTGATTGATTGATTTGTTGATATGATTTTTCAAGATTTCAGGGGGTTTGTTTAGACGTACATCTCTTACTCTTACAATTATTCCTTGGATTTATTTCTTCTTTTGTCCTAATCCCTGTTGAGTGATTGATTAATCTGATTATGCATCAGTTGATTGATTAATCTATTTTTGTCCACACAAGGTGATAGGAGGCTGTGATTGGTCCATGCACATACACCCTTTGATTGATTGGCTGATTAATTGATTTTGTGTTGTGTGTGCAGGGGCCAGGTGAGGCTGGTCCATGGCAGCGGGGCTACAGGGCTGCAGCTGGTCCAGTCATACTCAGACTCTGATGAGGACAGCGATGGAGCCTGGGAGGGTCGGCTGGGAGATCGCTATAATCCCCCTGGTAACCTATTACTAACACTTTTTATTATCTGTATGTAAAGATAGATTTTTTTTTTCATGGTGTATAAATATTGAAATCATGTTTTAGTTAGGCCTATGTCCTAGGTTCAGTTAGTTCCCATAATCGATTTTTCATTTACATTTTTGACAGTGTGAGGAAATGTTAGTGTTCATCTTTTATCTTCTTCAGCCATCATGTATTTTATGTTAAGGCCGGGTGGTAGATCCCATTACTTATAAAACAATAATAACCCAAACAACAAAGTGATAGTTGTGGTTAGCCAATAGAAGACTGGGACATTTAAAATCAGCTATTCAGCAAAAATAGTAACGTGTAGTGGTTAAGACTCCTGTCTCTGACCCCCCACATACTCCTGCTTGGCAAGGATCGAATCCCACCAGAATCCCACCAGAACCCTCTCTCATGTGTCTCCTCTACTTTGTCCCGCTCTACTTTCCCACTGTCTGTCTCAATAAAAAAAATACTAAGGGGAGTGAACTGACTGCTTTTTTCTTAAAAAAAAAAAAAGAAAGAAAGATAAGGAAAGAAAGACAAGGAAACATTAAAAAACATTAAATATAAGTGTATTGGTTATGGAAATGTTACTGTATGTCATGGAATATTTGTGGAAAAGTCATGGAATTTGTTCTCACAAATGTGTAGGAACTTTGAATCCTTCTGAAAGTTTGATGTCAGATAATAATTAATCAAGATACTTGTTTGTGGTGTTTTCCTCTCAGTGGACACCCAGCCCGACACTCAGGATGTGGACCGGAGTGAGATCCGAACTCAGATCCTGCTGGCCACCGCCTCCTCTGCCATGAAATGCCGACACAGCTTCACCCATATGCTCACAGAGGTCAGACCACAGAGATCTGAATTAAGCATGCGCTGAAACCCATAGTGGTATCAGAGACTAGGCCAAAATGGAGCGTTAGAACAATTAGAAAATTTCCAACACTTGCAGTTTTCTAAGACATTTGTGAAATAAAAAAGACTAGCTACCAATGTTTGCAACCCAGTATGTATGTGCAAGTGTTTCCCATTCTGTTGATCATTTGATCTCTCTGTCAGTTTTATGCTCTGCTCACTGATTGGGTGGTTGTTTTTTTTTTACATACTCTATGCCTGTTTCAGAGGGAACAAGGCAGATGTAGAGGCTCCAGTTTTTCCCATGGAGAGTGTAGTCGCATTCGTACACAGTAAGTATGTTTAAACAGTACATACATCCACATACCTGTAACATTTCTCACCAAATTTCCACAAGGTGGTGTGATCACAACTTGATCCCAAAAATAATCAGTTGTATCATGTTGTTGGAGGCAACACATATTTAATACAGCGCTTAAGGATTGATTGTTGTACTGTATGTTTCTATGAAACCTTACAATACATCTGACATGTTCCTTACCAGAGGCCTCTTAAGGTCCTCTATCAAAGCTTAGGGTTTTGACATTTTTGTTCCTTCACAGTTTCCTGCCAAACTATGTATCCCACAAGGATACGTACCAGCAGAAAGCCTTCTGTGGGGTGTACAGCGAAGATGGCAACATGTTTCTCTCTGCCTGCCAAGGTAAATAACCCTTGTTCAAAATAAGAAGCCTGTGGAACATGATTGTAGTTGCAAATTATTCTTAGTGTTTGTTTTGAACTGCTTGGAGCCCCAAATGGTTTGGGTTTTAGTGTCAGGTAAGTGGTTGGGCACGGAGAAGTATACTAAATTGACTTCCAAATACTTTGCTGCTATTGTCTAAACTCAACCAGTGTGGAAACCCCCCAACCCCCACAAAGTAGTTTAAAACAAACCATATAAAGTATTTGTGAATACTATTTGAACTCATAACGGCATAAGTACATGGTGTGCCCCTTATCCCAGGATGCCCCATGTTTGACAAATAACTTATTGCTTGGGGGCCTACAAGTGAACGATGAACACACTTTTTTGACCTTGCAGGGAAAAGTTAATTAATAAAGCACAATACACAGAATCCATTGTTTAATATTTGGTTAGGGTTAGAGTTAGGCCCAATAGTCAACACCTTGCTGTACAACCACAAATATTTCCTCTAAGTATAGCACTTCATCATAAACTGGGTGTGACTGTCATTTTATTACAGTCACTTATCATTTCATTGAGACAGCTTTTGTTTTCTTACCATAATGGTCATGTGGTAAGGTAATGCAATGTTTTTCAAGCACTGGATTAGTAACCAAAGATTGGTCACCCAAAGGTGAAAATGGGTCCCTAAATTATTCTGAAAAAATTATTATCCAAAAATGCATGTTATGTTATTATGTCTACAATGTAAGGCAGGTAGAATAAATTACAGCAGGCCCATAGTTAGCAGCCTGAAAATGGATAGATAGATTAACCCATAATAATCTTCAAAATCAATTTACATTTGGAATACTGTAAATTTTCTTCTTTCGTTCCTTGCAGACCAGAACATCCGTCTGTACGACACCACCAGGGGACGCTTTAACCTACGGCGAACTGTGAAGGCCCGAGATGTGGGCTGGAGTGTGCTGGACGTCTGCTTCACCCCCGACACAAACCACGTGCTCTACTCCAGCTGGTCTGACTACAGTAAGGCTAGAGGATCAGTAACATATGATGCAATAAGTCAACAGGTCCAACAACAAACAAAGCCAAAGCCAATTCCAGTTCCTGTAACTCCAACAAAGTATGATTGATGAAATGTGTGTATGTGTTTTTTGCCACAGGTTACTCTCTCTTGGGTTCACACCAGAACATATGAAGAAATAGCTGAATATAGCCACCTCCTTTTTGAGGTTGTTTCTTGTAGGCTGTTCTCACCTGCCTCAATTGTCAAAAATTGTGTACAAATCTTTTTCACAGTTATCCTAATTGGGTAATTCAGCTGCCTAAAATACCTCCAAGGCAAAACCTTGGTCTTGGGTGATTTAAGCAATGTGGAACTATTTCAAGCGCTCTGTGATTCATTTTTTATATTTTTGGATCTAGATTTTGTAATTAAGCAATATTAGCCAAAACCGCTTTATATTTGTTGCCTAGCAGATTAACTTATTGGACATTGCTACAGAAGTATTGGGGATTTCTATTTTCAGCAGCATGACTCTTACTAGATAGTTGGTTCTGCCCATAGTTATACAATATGTTGTTTTACTCATATGTACTCTGTCTCTCTGTGTCCTCTCTTCAGTTCATGTGTGCAGTGTAGATGGAGACAGTGAAACCCACACCGCCCTGGACCTCAAGTTAGTGTTTCCCTCTTAGTGACTTATAGCATTACGGAGCAGGTAATCTATCATTCCCTACCAGCTGGTCCTCCTCCCCCTTCATTACCACCTGGATGAATGATGCTGTCAGAGCTTGTCACCTCAACCATCCATTTACACACCGTGTATGTGTTATTTTGTTAATTGGAAGGATCATTATGGCCCATTTCAACAAAAGACTTCCATTGAACTCATAACAGCACCAACAATAGTGTTTCTTTAGAGGTGATGCGAGTCCTTGTCATACTCTTTGAAAGCTCTTTGGTGTGGCATGGCATAGACGGTGTACTTGTAATGTAGTTAACAGTTCAGTAGCATCACAGTGTTGACCTGGCTGTGTTGTTGTGTTTTGTAGTCCAGATCAGAGGAGGTTCTGTGTGTTTTCACTGGCCGCATCTACAGACGGCAAGGAGATCCTCGGAGGGTGAGTACAATTCAGTTTTCTATTTCAATAAAGGTGCGACTTGAAACTAAGGTCACTTTCATTTCAGTTCAAACCGCTATTCTTTTTCTAATAACAGGCATTTGTTATCATTTTTCAGGCTATGCCGTAGGTACAACACCATACATTGCCCTGATGTTGAACAATTTAGATGTGCACATGCACTCGTTCAGTGGGGTGTTGCTTCTCATACCAGAACACCCAGCCCTCACTAGGGACACCTCGTCTTGTTTCTTCATAAGTTGGATGTAACATCCCTCTTATAGAGGGTTGAATACTTGAAGTGTGAAGAAAATCTATCTTGTTTGAATTTAAACTTAATCCTGCTTAAAACAATACTGACAAAGCAGTGTACTTGCAATTTTTTAACAAGTACCCTGTTAATATTTGAGTGTTAAAGATTACTCTATCCAGTGCTGACAAAGTCACATTTTCTCTCCCCCTCTCTTGTTTCAGAGCAAACGATGGCTGCCTTTATGTCTTTGATCGCGAGCAGAATAAAAGAACGCTGAAGGTTAGCGTGTTTCGTGTGTGTGCCTCCACATTTTGTGTACAATGGCTGTTTTGGTTTTTGATGTGTTTGTGTGTATGTGTGTGTTTGTGTACTTAATTTGCCTGTGTGTACCTGTTTCTGGCCAAGGTGAACCAGATATGAGTGAACCTGAATGTGTGTCGGCTCACATGAAGTTTCACACCGCCCTGCCGCTTGTAATATAGTAGCAGCAAGTCCTGCTCCAGCCTGCGGGGGGGTCCACCCCACCTCCTCCCTCCTCCCTGAACCCCCTCTGTGTGGAAGTCACTGGATGACCTCTACCATCTGCTTTATCTGTCTTACTCTCTTTTTGCTCTGTCCCTCCCTTGTCTCTCCCCTGCTTCTGTCTGTGCTCTCTGTCTTGCCCATTTTTTTTCTTTCACTCCCAGAAACCGAATCAACTGAAATTTTGCTACCAATCCCAGACCAGAATGGATCACAGAAATATGAACTATTCACACCATACTGTTTTATAGTTGTGTTACTCACAATACCTCTGACTTCAGAATGACACCAGCCTCCAAAACTGTAAACACATCACACAACTGTACACTGGGTGTGACTGTGAGGTGACGTACTGAGGAGAGTACAGAATGGGAGCATATTTCTTGCAGCTGAAGCACATAGCATAACAACAATGAGGACAAACGAGACTCTTTATCAGTATGTAAGTGTAGCCATGCTTCCAATCGTCTTTCTGATGCTGGTGCTGTTATGCACTTCAGCTACAAGGCAACTGCTCCTGTGCTGCAGAGAACTGAATACTATGCAGTTTGAGCCTCACTACGCATCACAGTCACACTCACACACAGCAGACCAGGGAAAAATAGAGAGTGAGACAATTAAATGGTGAATAAAAAATTGTCCATTTTGTTTCATTTACGAAAAGAAAAAAAAATCTGGGAATTGATATGGCAAACATGTTTTGATTTGGTCAGTTCTGGAAACGCTGGTCTCAGTTCCCAACCCTACTCATGTCCCGCACTTTTCAACTGCCACTATCACACTCCTTCACCTAATGTCTCTCACACATACACACATACACACACACACACACACACACTTGCCTTAAGTCACAATCTAAATTGGCTCCCAGGGGCATACCGACTACCTTGTTCACCAAAGGCATTGTGTATGTTTTCTGAGTGCTTAGCATATGCTGCTGTAACCTGAGATCTCGCTTTCTCTCTTTCTTTTTTTTGCACACACACACACACACACACACACACACACACACACACACACGAGTTGCCAGAAGTTGCTGTGTTTT
>CABFOQ010052571.1:10144-23993 GCA_900660455.1 Gephyroberyx darwinii
CATCCCCCACCCCCACCCCCACCCCCACGCACACACACACACTTCCTACATTCAGCTAAAACTATGAAAGGGAATTCCATTCCTTGGACTAGATGGCCATTTAGCCTACAGCTGTCTGGAGAAAAACACTGAATGCTTCTCTTATTTTCATTTCTTCAGCCAGTGCTCAATGAAACACAATTCCTGTGCCTTTGGGAGGTGTGCTGGTTAAGATCCACTCGCCAACTCATAATGAGCTCAAAACCTCACCTAAGATACTGTCGTGTAAAGATTAGAGCAGAGCAATATCTAGCACGAGCCTCCAGCAGCACTTTAGCTTCTGCATGCAAAAGCCAGGTTATAGCAGAAGTAAGACCAGCTCTCTGGCTATTCACCTAACGTCACCGATGTGGAAAATACTCTCCGGGCACATGTGCTTGATTAAACATACACAAATATGACTTGGCACGGGGTGACGAAACGCACCAGCGGCCGGCATGGAAAGATTATGGACCATACCATTCCAAACAACAACAGGCCTAAACTGTTCTCCAAACTGTGGCTTGACTTAGCTTAAAAAGAGCAACGCTGAGAAAAACAAAGCACATACTATATCATGGAGTTAAACGCTGGCCAACAACCCACGCCTCATGCCACAAGCTTTTCTCTTTTCACAGAGGAAGCATCTAAAACAAAGAGGTTGCCATGCACCAATAGTGTTGACCCTAAAGTACTTGTGGCATGCTTGATGTCAGCAAAGGTCACAGACAGTTTGAACTAAATACGAGCACATCGCTATCTGATTACTGGGAATCTGAAGCCGACTCAGTATTTAGACCTTTCTAGTCAGAGGAAGCGAAGGTGGGAGTGTTATGTTATATCGGGGCTTTGAAAACATTCTCTTTTTACCAAAGCAAAATACAGTGGCGCTGGCACCAGCAGAACGGCATCAGTTCCGCTCAATACAGACTCTCAGGTCATGAAAAATTTAACAGCCAACTCCATGCAGCACAAGTGCTAGTTGAAAATGAGCCACTGCTTATCAAGCATTTCTTGGATGGACTGAGTGTCGCACTTTTATTCTACAACTCAGTCAAAAGATGCTTCCTGGAAACTATCAAAATGTTAAACCTATAGCAGACTGATGGCACTGTGGGGGGTGTGCTACATGTGACCTTATTTCAATGATCAGAGGGGCTAAAGGAAACTCTAGCCATTTGCTCAGGGGTGACAGACCACAGCCTGTTGGTCCAGCTCTCTAGGAAGTGCATTCCCTCAGGCAGCAGCTACTCATTTCCAATACTCACTCTTTAATTGGAAAGGTTCTTTTGCAACAAGCAATTTAGTAATGCCCTAATTACTCCAGGCATAACATTATTAAGGACGAGGGATGCAGGGATTCACCGATGTCACCATTAACCGTGCTTTAAAAACGCTATTAAAAAAAACGACGGCATCTATGTCTTAGTTCTATGCTCTATGAGTGCAGCCTTGCATTTGCACAAGATTGCACCTGTCAAAATCACATTGTTTGGTTTGTTTGTGTCAGGAATACATCAACTAACAGAGAGATGACATACCAGCCCACCTAAAAGTGCCTTAAATCAGCAGCGTGGGAGCACTTTGGATAAGTTGTTGAAGACTGAAGGGTCAAACACGCCAAATTCGTTACAGCATCTCCGAGATCACCATGCATCCTTGCATGCTCAAGTCAAGGTAATAAAAGAAACTCACTTTAAGCAGGAACGGGAGTATTGCAGCATCCAGCATCCAGCAATTACTTTAAAAATTGGAATTTAAAAAGGTCACCAAAACAGCACGTAATCTACTCTGAAGTTTGAGTATTTTACCGTTTCTTCTCATCAAGTTGTCTTCCAGCCATTGCAGCGCTGTCTGTGTGAGTTGTGAGAAGTAATTTGGTGTGATCATGTAGTGCCTGTTTGCTCATTCCTATCTGTATTGATTAAACGGTTTCCTAGTTCCAACTTAGACTAGACTTAGACTACTAAGACAAACCTAATACACTAAGTCCAATACACTAATTTTGGTTTTCAAAAGACACTTAATATATTATTTCTGTTTCAAAGGGTAGCTGCTTCACCAGTCTACACCACTTCTGACTAATTGTGAGAGAAAAAGAGAGACAAATTGATAACAATAATGGGAGAAGGAGGAATTGTTTTTATGCCTCAGGTGTATATACTGTATTTTGAAATCACTGTAAAACACAGCACAGAAACACAGCTGAATTTTAGTGATTGGCTTTGAAAATGGAGCCCTTCCCCTAGTCCCCTAGTGTTTTCATCTCCTTTTAATGCATGCCTTTAAAAACAAGGTATATTGACAACAAATTACACTGCCATGTTTCATATTTTATTTTCTCATATTGTGTCATACTTGCATACTTTCCTTCTACAAATTCTACAGAGTTGCATTTACTACCATGCCCACAGTATGTCAGTGTGATTTGCAGCCCAGGGTTTGGTCCAGAGTGCGAGTCCCCAAAGCTGAAATTAAATCTACGCCTTGCATCATTACTGCATTGTAGTAGGTTTCAAGTTCAACAACAGCACAAGATGAAGTTGGGAACATAAAGTTGTTTTTATTCAGCTGCTGCACCGGGTTAAAGTGGCCCATGCCAGCTGGCTTACTCAAGACAAACTCCATTATTATTACTGTCCCTCGAATTACTATGCATGTACATCAGTGTAAGACTATGACAGACTATTGAGACACTAAAGTGTTACTGATTTTTTTTCCAAGATTTTGTTACCCACCATATTGTCCTATAATGAATAGGTTTGTATGCTGAACAAAGGAACATGCAAGAGGCATGCAGGAAAGAATTAAGCTCCCTCCCAGCCTAGCTCACACGTTGTACAATAATCCTGCTGTGAATCACCTCTTTGTCCAAGCCAGAGTCACCGCAGTACCAGTGACTGGTGCTTCGGCAGGGGTTGCCTTGGCAATGCCATGGCTGGCTTTAAACTAGAAAAAAAATCCCATCTTAATACCTTTTCTTTATACACTAATTCACCAAGATTTAGGCCAGTCCAACAAATCCAATCCTCACACAGTGTCCCGAACAATTCAAAGTAAATGAATAAATTTGATATAATTAAACCATATAAAAAATTAGGATGACATCATAACTTGGAGGGTTAGACAAGGTCTAGTGCTATGAATCACTGATGCTTGTGATTTTAGAGCAACGTACTATCTTGACCAGCATGCAGCCTCAATGTCTCCACGCCATGAACATCCCCAAGATGTCATGCAAAATATATTAGTTACCCCTTCTTAGCTTCTGTGTAGCAGTCTCTTTTCCTTGCACCATAGCAAGGAATGGCTTCAGATACTTTTGACATATAAACACATGTTATGTCATCCTAGAGAGGTCTCCAAACTCCCACCCCACAGGCAGCTGTACAACCTAAGCATTCATAGAATTAAAAAAAAAAAAAAAAAGAAATACTCCTGACAACAGCTAATTACACTACACAAATACCCTCCTAACTTCACAACAGTTGGTTTTAAAGTAACTGTACCTGTACATTAATAAACTTGCAAGTATTCCAAGTTATTATATCCACTTGAAAAAAACATGCTCATTGTATATTCACAGGCAGAGACACCTTCATCAACTTGGGCAACCCGGTGCACCTGGCTTGCTGAAGTGTTCTTCACAGACGCACAAGCATTTGCTATGGCGACCACCGTTACGACTACTATGGCAGCCGTTAACTTATCTGGACACTTTACAAGAATAACTCAACTAAATATACATTTCATTTCTTAGAACTGAATATCCAGTTAGACTGGCACTTCTAAAGCTCAAAATCAAAGAATCGTTGAAGAGGTCAACTTTTACAATCACTCAATAGGAGGTGTAATGTTATTAAAAAAGACTAGGTGGAACAAGAAAGCAGTATTATGGCTGCTATAAATGCTGCGCACCGACTTTTCCACTCACTAGCTCTGGTGAAGGCTCTGCAAACAGTTACTGTATTAAGATGATGGTGCAAGTTTGAACACTAAGTTGCAGTTGGGTGAATATCAAAAGGCATACATTTTAACAACAACAACAACAATGAAAGAATCTAAACAAACTATACTGTGATACTAACTGGTCGAATATTTTCTGCAAAAGTCAACATTTTGGTATTGCACCAGAAGGTACACTATATGGCCAAAAGTCAGTGGACACCGCTACTAATTATTGAGTTCAGGTGTTTCAGCCACCCTGTTTTTCAGGGTTTGGGCTTGGCCCCTTAGTTCCAGTGAAGGGTAACCTTAATGCTACTGGATACAAAGACATCACAGCCAATTGGGCGCTTCCAACTTTGTGGCAACAGTGTGGGGAAGGCCCTTTGCTGCTCCAGCATGACTGTGCCCCTGTACACAAAGCGAGGTCCATAAAGACATAGTTAGACGAGTTTGGTGCGGAGGAACTCGATTGGCCTGCACAGAGCCCTGACCTCATCCCCACTGAACACCTTTGGGAGGAACTAGAGCGCCGATTGCGAGCCAGGCCTTCTCGTCCAACATCATTGCCTGACCTCTCAAATGCTCTTTTGGCTGAATGGGCAGAAATTCCCACAGACACACTCCAAAAGCTTGTGGAAAGCCTTCCCAGAAGAGTGGCAGCTGTTATAGCTACAAAGGGGGTCCAACTCCATATTAATGTCCATGGTTTTAGAATGGGATGTCCAGCAAGCTCATATAGGTGTGATGGTCAGGTGTCCACTGACTTTTGGCCATATAGTGTAAGTTATTAATTGTTCTATTAACATAAAGATAGATGCATTTAGATTACAACAATTACAATCTCACCAAATGGAGGAATTGGATGTCCTTGACATCATAAAAGTTATTTGTCTTTGAGCATTGTTGTACAGCACTCAACTCCTGACAACATGGACTTGAACCCCTGGAATGGATGCTTGTAACACTCTTATTGTTGATTGTATGATTGTGTCTATGTCACATGACTGTCTATGTGCACAAACTGGAATAATTCAGCGAGACGTTTCTATCACCTTATTGTTGCTCAAACGTGGACTTTCATTCAAGCATTTCACCCAGCACACTTTATTATAAACAAACCACTATGAGGAAAAACTGTGGACCACAAGACGAAGAAACATAAAATGCTAGGTTAATAGCCTATAAAATTGGTGAGAAATTCAAACTCAAAACAGGTAGGCAGGTAAAAGTAACACATAAATTTGAATACTTTTTAGTGGTTGTATGATAGAAGACAAAAATTAAAAGCAGCAAAGCTAGCCGACAGTGTGAAATGCTAACCTTACCTGTTTCTGCATCACCTCTGACTAGTTATTCTACTCTGGGAATTTCATTTCTAGTTATGAGAATCACAATTCCATCACCTTCTTGTGACAAGAAAATTCATTTTGTAACCACCAGCCATCCTGCCACATTAAGGCAACATTACTAGAGGAACAAATATGAATGCAGGTTAGTCAGAACGGTTCTGAAATATAACCTTGTACAAGTATAGCCTTGTACCAAATCAGAGGGATTTCCCAATCTCGCAATCAGCGTGGGTGAAACCATTAAACTTGGGGTGAAACTTAAATAGAAGATATTGGCTAAATGAATGATGCAACAAGTTGTACTGAAAACTTTTTTTCCACCTCATGATGCATTTTGTGCCACGTTTGTATCATATAATACTGTGCTTTGGTATATTGTTACATGCCTATTACTAGATGGCCTCATTAATCACTGCATTCATATCACCATGAAGAGCAATGTGACAAACAGCATATTGTTACTGTTGCAGCCCTTCATTTATCCAATGCTAACTCTCCAACCTTGTCAAAGTATGGATGTCTTCCATGTGCTTTACTCTTGTGGAAAATATTTCCTCTTATATTTTCATTTTCTTCTCTCATAATTCTGTTAGGCTATGCATTTTATGTGGCAAATAAAAATGGAACTAAAAATACAGACATGTATCAGAAATATGTCATACCAATTAATGTAAGCACTGAAAACATGCTGTATATGGCTTCCATGGCAACAGGATCTCAAGTTAAAACACAACCGCCTGCAGGCATAACAACGGCCATAACTTTGAGCCATTGAAACTATGAGAAAAAGATTATATAGCTTGCATCACAGCCTACTTCCTAAACAATGACAGTCGTGACGTTTACAAGTTGAACAGAGCTGCAGTAAACATTGCCAGAGCCTTTGAATATATTCTGAATTTGAAATCTAGACTATTCTGTTACTTGTGTGTTATTATGCACTGGTCCTTTTTTTATCTCAAGAATCTCTTGATGAAAAACATGTTTGTGAAATGCACATATGTCACTGCACTTTCTGGTCCTATCTCAAAGTAGAAATCAATAAAACGCCCTAACATAACATCAGAATTACCCTTCCCGGCTGTTTTAGTCAAAATATAGTTAAAGCCAATGTAAACTGAATATCATGCATATCAAATTAAGCATATTTAGTTTCCACTGGATTTTTAATATTTTGTATTGTCTATGTCCAATTGGGTAGCCTCACTATGTTTGAATTCGGCCCACAATTAACAGTTAATAAAATAATAGTAACAAACAAACATAAGGAAACAAAGGATCAAGCACACTCAAGTTATCTAGGAATTTACTGAAACTAAAGTAAGGCTGTAGTGGTAGTAACATTGGCTTTGCTGTGGCTTTAAATACTTTGAGAGATTCCATAAATGAACATACCTTCATCTCTCAATGAGTCCCCTTGGTGACCAGTGTAAGGAATCTCTGGCTGGAAAGAGAAGTTTTAAGACATTGTTAGGCATGACAGAAAGTGCAAACTTCAGTCAGTCAGAGAAGCCACTGTTATGATGACATCACTTGTTCTCGAAAAACCTGGACAGTAGACAAGCTTTACACTGGTAACAACCGTTTCTCAGAAAATACAAACCAAATCAACTAAACGTATAACTGTATTTTTTTAAAGAATGACGAGTTTAATTTTCTAAGGAGCCTTTAATCGTTCTAAAATTGGCTCACAAATCATAACTGGTGCAGACTGTCCCAGTTTGCAACTAAGCTTTCAAGTCACATTCCCAAAATATCTGTGTTGCAAAGTAAACCATGGCAGGCTGATCATTCCCATTCGCAGAGCCTTGAAAGCCGTTTATGTAATGCCCCGTGTTACTGTAGTCAGTCCGGGTCTCGGCGTGTGGCTACGCAGGACGAGCAAACAAACAAAAGTAACTAATCGCCAGCCTAACAGCCTATTTCCTGCTCGGTCTACACAAATGCATGGATCATTTCACGGTAGTTGCTGTAAGGTGAACCAGTAGCTTGGTGTTAGGTTATTTGGGTACCGTAGCGTAGTGTGCCCGCTGTCTGCACTGCACTGGCTATACGCTACAGCAAAGGATGACGCCATTTCTGTAGCTGACAGTCGGCTAAAACAAGACCGCTTCAGCACAGAAACGCGGAAAATTGCGGGGAAAGCGTGCATCGACGATCGCAATTCACCTGCTCTTCTCAGAGCCATTTGTCTCGTGGAGGCGAATCTGATGTTTTTAGAGGAAACTGTTTCGAGACCGTTGATTTTCTTTTTCGCCGAGTCGCTCTCCCTTGTCTCGGTGCGCTGCTCTCTGCGGAGTACACTCGACAGCAAACTAAAGCCGTAACACTGGCTGGCCAGGGAAAGATCGAAACAGACCCTTTTAGAAATACGGTCATGTAAAATCTATGCTACAATAATATGGTGAAGTTAAATAAAGTAACCCTGCAGTCCAACTGAAAGACACTTTCTTTACAACATGTACTCTTTATGTGCTGGTCTGTCATTTTGCTGACTATTCATTGAGTAACGTTGAGCGGGGTTGCTTCTGACAAAGAAACAAGTCGACGAAACGGTTCGCAACAAGGTCAAGCCCAAGAAGACTTGTAACGCAGGGATATCAAATACTTTAAACATTTATTATGATTATAACAGAATCCAAGGTCGTAGCCCTCACTTATGGCTCTCCATCGTGACGAATGATCGCGAATGATACAATGTCATCCGCCCCAGACAATTTGCTACACCAGCCGTTTCAAGTGAGTGACTAAACACCAAGCTGTCTCAACAATGCACAGTCTGAGCCTCGATGGTCTTTTGGGGGTCGTGGTGAACTAAAGCAGCGAGCCATTAAACAGCTTCGTCAACCATTTCGGTTCAATCGTTTTTATCAACGGCGATGTGCCAGTCGAGCAAATGTGCAAAATATTAGTCACGCACACAGCCTTGAGAATAGCAGATGTGCGCTCCAGCAGAGGGACGGTGCAAAAATATTCCACCTCGCATCAAGGAATACACATCTGATCAAACGGGTGAGTTCACTGACACAATGTAGCCAGCTGGTTCTGCCTAGGCTGGATGAGCGAATCGTGGGAAGCTAACGTTAACGATACTAACGGCACAAAAGAAAAGCCTCGCAATGCGAATTTACTCATTAAACTACAGACGCTTAATCGCCGAGCGATAAATCACATCTTGCAGCGATGTCACGCTATACAGGTCGACAATGGTGTCGTGTAATATCACTTTTGATGGCTATTAGGAAACACCATGACAGGCAGTGTTCGACGACACCTCTTCGAGGATTCCTCCGCTCAACAACACAACACTCCGGTGCTTGTCTAGCAGGCTTGAAACTATTCCACCCAGAGTAACGATAGCTATCCTTTCACTGCCACTACTGTGCTCATCAGCTTTATTTGGCTGGCTATAGAATAACTTTGTTACCGAGGTGGCCAAGTTTCTCCATATTCTCGGCCGTTGTTTTTTGCTGGCTAGTTCCCTAATTCATTCATTCCTTCAAATCCCCCAAACACATCACAACGTTAGTTAACAAGTTAGCCAACGTCAAGGTTGGTTTGGTAGCAGCCAGCCAGCTAGCGAAAATATTCAGAATAACGTTGGCTCTACCGAATAAAAGCAGTCTTACCTACGCAATCAAATTGAGAAACACTTCTGTTTTTCGATGAAAGTGTATTAGTAATCCATAGGATCATTTATGTGTAGAATCTGACAGCTTTTGAGCGTCGTCCGTTCGCCCCGGTTTGATGTTGGATGCGGATCGGGAAAAGTCGTTGCAGAACGCTACCGTTGCCTTGTTGAGTAGCTGCCTAGCTCTTTCTCTGATCCTTCTCCCCGCCTTCTGAAAATCATTGACGGGTACACAAACCCAGCCTCGGTCATCAGTATGCTCGCTCATTGGGTAGCACAACGAAGGGAACGCCTTAGCTAAATGTGATTGGCTGAGCCAAGAGAAAAATACCCGTGCTAAACTGTAAGACGTAATCCTACTGGGTAGTTATCACAATACAGAACCGAAAGAGGCAAAAAACTACAACACCCAGAGTTCTTGAGGTAATATGTGTGTTCGATATGTATTAAAGTATCGGCCGACAAAGCGGATATTCCTATTCATTCTATTGCCTTAAAGTTCACAAGCTTCCACCGGGCAACGTCGAATGCTAAATTACAACATACATAGCGCAACGCCCCCATGTTGCCCACCTATTCTGCGCTTGCTCTGTAAAGAAGCCAAAGCTTATAATACTGGCTAGTCAACGCTAGTTAGCTATGAAAAGCAGTTGTACATCGCAATAGGCATATCGTCTGCCTGGTACCTCGTGAATTAGCTAGTTGTCATTGAGACCTGAACATGTTATGAAAGTGTGGATGTGGCGGTCTTATATTGTGGCTTATTTGACCAATGTTGATTTGGAAGGTTTTATTTTGAGAAAAAAATTACTCAAAGCTGGTGTACCGGCGCGCTTATGTTAGCCTACTAGCTAACTAGCAATTTGGCTAACAGAAATAAGGGACTCATCAGCAGACTGAAGGGAAGCTGCCAAGTCTCTAAGGTGGGTAGAGCTAAGATAATTTGTTCGGTTATAAGTATAGTTAACTTTATTCAGATGTTTAATCAAACTGGAAAATGAAAATGCAATCCCCCTCTAGTATTTTATTTTTCGTATTTATGTATGCCTAAGCCTTGTAGTGTAATTTTGCATATGACTTGATGTATGCGCATGCCCATTCTCTGGCAAATCGAAAACGGAACTGCAAAGGCAATTTCACATTCCCCCCCTTTTCAAGTTAACGATTCAAATGGTAATTCAAATTTTAAAATTAAAATGCAGTGATATTGCAATGCAATAAAATGTCATTTTGACTCAAATGATGTATACGTAAGTGGATAAATTATTTTTACAGTTTGCATTAATAGTTGAATAATGTTTACTTCACATATAGGAGTGTCAGCTGTAAACCTGTTCATGACGGCATTGCAGTAACCATTATTTACAAGAACTCAGGTCTTCCTAAATTTGATATTGCAATGTGTCTGTAACTTGGTGTAAATGGAATCTGTTGTTGTATTGTTATTAGGAAGTGTCATCTTCTCTTCTCTTCTGTCTGTGATGATTCAGTCTGGTAATTTGAATTTGAATCAGTAGCTTATTGTGTTGTGCATCAGCAGTTGATCACAAGCACGGATTTAGTAAAGTAAACTCAATATACTCCCCTTTTAATTTTGAGAATAGCCTTTAGTTGTTTACATTATTGTAAGTAACATCAAACGGATGTAACTGTATATGAGGATGTTCTTTTATGGAAATATAAATGATGCTTTTCTGAAAATACAGTTGGAGTTCATAGTTACTCACATTTTATTTACCACTACATCGTTGGTCACCAATCTTATGTGATTGACCAGTGATGTAATTGGTTTCCTTATGAACACATTCTAGTGTGTCACCATGCCCAAGAGGATTTTATAGCCTAATAGATGGCTCTAATACTTGATGGATGGCGAACAGTTACGTCAGGAAAGCATTTAATGGGATTTGACAAAACATTTCATTTTGTTGTTTGGCTGAGATGGTTTAGACCTTTTTTTTAAAAATAAATGTAGAGCTCCACCAACATTGCATTCATCTTTCATTTGCATTTCACTTAGCCTAATACCACATACCACTTTATCTTTGTCTCCATGTAATTGATCATTTAATTGTGCCTTTCATGTCCAGGCTGCATGAGCTTGGGCAAATATAAGCCATGGCTTTTTCCTTTGCTTTGTCTGGATCTCAGTGGCATGGTTATGTAAAGATAAAGTGCATTTAGTTAATAAAGTTGGCATATCACTCACTGATGCATGCCCACACAGTCCTTATATATTAAACTATAAACCATGCAGTAATGTCTTGCAGTTATGTATGTGGTGTCAGTTACACAAAGCTGGACCTTGAGTCTAACATTGCTCTTATCATGACAAATGACTCCTTTCTGCAATTTCCTCTACTACTTTATTGATTCTGTCAAGTCTCAACTTTGGGTTTCTAAGCTGCTTTTTATGGCAGTGTCTGCCTTAAGTATGGGGCTGGGAAGTAACAGATACAAGTGACAGAATTCAGATGTCAAAAAGAATGATGCACTAACCCATAAATGGTGACTAAAGAGGACATCAGGCTACACTGTCATAAATCGATAGGACCATCAGAGAGGCAGCACCATTCACTAGCCACCTAATCTAAAGCGTGTGTGAGTGTCAGTATGTCACTGGTTTCATCAAGTGATCTCCTCCTCTGCTCAGATGTTTTGTTTATTTTGGCCCTGGACACCTCCAGAAGGCTCAACAGTCCCAGAACCCCCTCAACACCAAATTCAACTAAAACTGCCTACACTACCCTGTACCTATGCTTAGGCTCATCCTCAATTCCCAACATTACTCAATAATTTCTAAACTTGCTACTGATTTCAGAAACAACAATGAGCTAATGGGATGGCTGAAACTGCTGGCTTGAAGACGGCCCGCTCAGCAGATGAGAAACCAAATTGTATCAGTAAACAATTATACCTAAGATCTGAGAACAGTGTATCACAGCTAAAGTCTAGAATATAAATATAAATATTCTAAGCCGAGGCAACAGACCATATTGCAGGCACCACAGCTTTAACTTGCTTGGTAGTCCTGACCTCTATGCCATCAATGCCACCTGACCAATACACAGGATCTGATGTAACGATCCCTCGTGCGATTTTGGGAGAGTACCTATGTAGAAACCTGGTTTGGATGTTGGAGGGAAGGGTAGAGCAGATATGTCACTGGCTTTATTTAAATAAGTCAGCAGCACCTCCCATTACAGATGTTTGGGTGAATTAGGCCCAGGAGACCTCCAGAGGGCTCAACAGTAAATTCTCGCTCAAATTGAATATTGAATAAAAAATTGACCATGGTCAAAACAAATGCAGTCGTCATGCAAATCTTATTTTTGGGTGACTTTTCATTTTTTAGCTTAAAGTTTTTCTGGAGGCTGCATAATACACAGTGTACATTTAAAAATAACTTTAAATATATATGGCACATTCAGTAGATTTAGTAGAGGCTGCTTATCCTCTTCAACAGTTTATTTTTTATTGTGTTCATAATATTTTTTGTGTTTTGTGTCCTCCAATAGATTTGTGTAAACTTCAAGCGATGGATGGTTCCTCGGAAGCAGCCTCTGAGCGAATTCTGCTGGAACCATACAAGTATTTGCTGCAGCTGCCAGGTAAGTCCATGTTGCTGTCCGTTGCGGCAGGTTGGCCTTATGATTTTGAGAGGCTCAAAGGTCATCAAAAGCCACGTTGAAGTGTCCTTGAGTAAGACCCTGAACCTCTACCTGCTCACTCAAGTAGTAAATGCGATGAAAGGCTCTTGTGTACACATAGTACACACAGAAACATGCACCCAGTATTCACCCAAAACGGCATGCTGCAAGAGGTAGAGGGGGATATCTCATTTTTGACCACTGTCTGCTCATGCAGATAAAGGTGTTGGTTTTTTTCCAGAATCCCAAGTATGTTTTCGCATACAACGAATTTGACTTGGTGTTTTGGTGCAGAACAATGAGCATAGAATAAAAAACAAGAATAAAAGAAAGTACTGTAAAAGGCAAAAGTCAAGAATACAATAGAAAATAGAAATCACACTAAATATATGAAAAGAAAATAATAACAATAAAAAGAATATGTGCCATATATATGTTCTGAAAATTAAAGAGCTGTACATTTTTGTGCAGAATGTGCAGAAATATTAAACAAGGATATGTGCAAGGATATACCAAAGTATACCAAAGGGACGAGAGAGGCAAAAGATCTAACGTTGATGAGTCCAGCTGTCTCTGGACGGGGCGCTCGCTAGCTGATGTGTGGGACACAGTTTGGATTTTGCTCCTGTGGGTGGAGAAGCGTACATACGTGACACCAAAATTTCATCTGGGCAAATAGAGCAGGATCTCAGTTAGTTGGGATTGGACGCTCTTCTCTGTTGTAGCCCCACTTTGTGAGTTTGGCTGATAAGACAGGTGTATTTTTACATAAAAATCTTGCCCAATGGAGCATTAACATAAATACCCCGTTGTGTGTTCATAACTGTAAACCTTCCCAACATTGGCTGCTCATTAGGAATATATAGCCACCGCCGACTAATCGTGGTATTATTAGAGACGTAGGGACTGTGAGTAGCAGTGTCAGTAAGGCCAAGGCAGAGGATCATGCTAGTTAGGATTCATTATTTCAATGTAGAATGAGCTGATGATGATGTACAATATTAATAGTCAGTCAGCGTGGAGGATGCAATTGATGGTTACCCTTTTGCTTTCATATGAGTGAACCGATTTAAAATTGCCTTTCCATGCTCTGTATGTCCTTGGCTGGTTTCATGACTGAGCTCTTTTTCTCTCTCTTCGTAGGAAAACAGGTTAGGACAAAACTCTCCCAAGCATTTAACCACTGGCTCAATGTTCCAGAGGACAAACTTCAGGTGAGACCACGGCCATTTCAAGGCCCCTAACAATCAGAG
>CABFOQ010052572.1:11620-26179 GCA_900660455.1 Gephyroberyx darwinii
GACAGTGTCCGCTGTTTTACTGTCAGCCTAGCGAGTAAGCACTGAGTACTGTGCTTTAAAGAGCCTAATCCAAATGCCTCCATGCTCATATTCATGTCATCCTCACCCACCGACAATGAAAATACACATATTAACCTAACTGCCAACGCCCTGACATGTATGATGTCATCTGATATTATTCAATCATACCCAGAATGCCCAAAAATAATGTCAGACACAAACATTTGTGGAGCTCGAAAATAAAAACACGGGACAGACAGGGTCGTGCTTATCTAACAAAATACCCCCTGTATCAAGTCTGAATCTGTCCTTCATTGCACCTTTTTTTCTCAACATGTCCAATATTTCCCAGCTCCTGCAGGTTTATGGGTTCAAAAATGGGAGCTGGTCCAAGCATTACTAGTAACATTAGTGTCAGTAATTTAATGCGCAGGTGTGAATGGATTCTCAAACAAGCCGGGGAGGCCCCCGGCGAGGCCTGCGTTGGACCGCCAGGGCCAGCGGCAGGTTTAAATAAATACGCCGCTGAGCGGACATGTCGGCAGCTGGGGCCCGATATGGCTGCCGCTGTTTGTGTTGTGGCTTTGCTAGGTCGCTGAGGAGAAAGCAGCGGCCCTTTCCTAGCATGTTTCTTGGGCAAAGGAGGGGGGGAAAAATTGACGAGAAAAATAAGTGGCACCTGAAAACGTGCAATGTGCTGCTGCGTGTGTGTGGGCAGCTTATGAAATCTAATGGTTTCTGTGTCAATGTTATCATTTTCAGTGTAGCTCTCATGAATTCCCTCCCTCAAACTGCTCTGTGTTTACTGTGATTTTTTTCTGTGACAGGTTATATAATTCTCCAGATATGATCATTTTACTCACCATTTCACAGCAGAAGTTCAAATATTGGGGGTTATCTTTTAGGTACTTCACTGGCCAATGGAAACAGAATTTGATATTGAATATAGAGTATATTTTAGTTAATCCAATGTAAGAAAAATGGACTGATACAGCAGATATTATGATGGGTGAAAGAAAGAGGCTAACGGACAGAAAACTATTTTAGAGTAATCAGTCAACATATTACACAGTGTGTAATTAGGATTATATTATTAGACACCGACACATGTACATTATGATCTCTCTAAGCACCAGGGCAGCATCAGAAGGAGAAATAATGGATACAAAACAATGAACAGGCCAAGAGAAATCACAGGCTGAGAGGAAAAGTTAGGAGTCTCCACACAGTCCATCCTCTCCAGCCCTAAATGCAGTAGACGGGAGAGGGAGGGGATGAGGACGTGACCAGATGCCAGATGGGCCTGGTTAGGGATGGTTTATGGATTAAGACCTGAGAAGAAAAAGGGAAAGAGGAGGATCAGTTTCAGTGTTTCTTTCCAACCTGCCAAAAATCCCTCATAGATGGCCTGACAGTCATTAAAAAAGCTAAAGCTGTTGATTCCTTCAGGCACGCTGCCAAAGATGGTATAAAGAAAGTGCACCTCTAAGTCCTGCGCTAAATCCCACAGATTCATGCTGAGCCAGTGAGAGACACCTGCGGGATATATGATACTGTATATTTCATCTCATTCTTCAGGCTCAGGTGAATTACTATCACTACGCATTAGTTCAGCATTAACCCAGCCCTTAGCCCTTATCATCACTCTCCTCTATATTGTTATTCCTTCACACAAATACTGGATTGCTTTGAAAGAATTTCAAAATAAACCTGAAAAAAGTTAGCTGTGAGAGCAAAGGGACATACTGTAATCTGCTCTCCATGATATATTGTATTTTGCACTGTCCCTTTGTGCTCTATGTGAGGTTCTGCTGTGCTTGTACCATGTGTAAGTATGAACTGGGAAAGCTGTCTCTGCATACACGTCACTAAGACAAATTCCTGTATATTTACTGTACTTGTTGGTTCTGATTTTATGTCTCTTCAAAACCATAATCTGCCTTTGAAAATTAGAAAAAATAAATGTTGACTCATACATGTGAAATTAACTCAGTAGTTCATTTACTTCGGTCTTGGTACTTTTTTCATTATCTCTTATGGAAAAGGTCCAGAAACCACACCATTCAATTACAGTTCACCTGAAACCATAACACCACTATACAAAGGGTGTTTGTGTTGTCATAACTTTTCCCACTGTTGTTGTTTGTTTATTGCTATTTTCTTGAAAGTGGAGGAGAGGTGAGGCGGAGGGGCACATCTCTGGATAGACCCATTAGATCATTCAGAAAACAGTTTAGTTTAAAGGAAAACTCTTCCACCATTATATCATCAGTCTGTGATGTTCAATGCCTTCCAGGCGTTTTGTGCTGAAGTGTAGTTATTTACTTGTTCGG
Organism: Gephyroberyx darwinii; assembly: GCA_900660455.1. Classification (NCBI taxonomy): domain Eukaryota; kingdom Metazoa; phylum Chordata; class Actinopteri; order Trachichthyiformes; family Trachichthyidae; genus Gephyroberyx; species Gephyroberyx darwinii. Next base: position 13,954 of record CABFOQ010052572.1, read on the forward strand.
TGTACCCACTTTCCTTCAACCTGCCTTTTCTGCTTCAGGTGGTGATGCCTTTTTGACAACCCCCAAATTATTGAATCTCAGTGCTAAATGGCAGGTCTAGAAAGAAGACCTTGAGGAGCTGACACCAAAACCTGATGTTTACCGTTAATGTTGTAAATAATTGAAAAATGTTGTAATATCAATCTCTATTTTAGCTTTACATTACATTACATTACATTACAGTCATTTAGCAGACGCTTTTATCCAAAGCAACTTACAATAAGTGCATTCAACATAGGTAGGCAAGAGAACTACTAGTCATCAGAAATCGTAAGTGCATTTCCTTCCTAAACAAGCATCTAAGAGCATAACCAGTGCTAAGGTAACAGTGCAATAAGTTAGCTACCTGCTTTTTTATTTAAAAAATGAGACAAATGTAGCTGTGCTGCAGATATCTCAACATGACATCATATCATCTGTGTTTGGCCAGTTATCCACAGCAATAACAAAAATATACCACCAAACAACAAAATAGATCCAGAAATGCGAGGTACATCGCTAATTGGTGTTTTAGGGTGGATTTTTTTTTTTAAGCAGAACATGCCAAATTTCAGTGACATACAGCTTGCTGGTCTGCAGTGGCAAAGATGTAAAGATGTTTGATCCATAGCATATATAGTATTTGAAAAGACATTTAATTTCCTTAAGAGGTCTACAGGTGTTAGAGTGTACACATTCAATTAATGGAATTTGCAACTGGCACAAACACAGTGTAATATTAACAGCAAACTCATATGAGCCTTTCCTTTATTTAAGTTGTCCATCATTCTAGCAATCCCGTTATGGAGGAGCTCAGGTGATCGTGATGAGAAGGGCACGGCCACCTTTGTTATTCTGACTTCATTGTGTTTCTGTCTTAAGCGAAACTCTCAGAGTGGGAGTGCAGAACCCTATCCTTCGGTCTATGAATAGCAGGGCTGGACAGGGGGGGATAACAATAGCAGAGGGCTTGGGTGTTCCCTGCATCACACACTCTGAGAGACCAACCTTTGGATCATCCCAAGTCCCTCATCAAATATTAACCTTGCTGTCGCTCATCAGCACCAACAGAGCTAGGCCTGGATGGGCAACCCTTTTCACAGCTGGTGGGTTGCTGCCATTGGATAGGCTCCTCTAGGAGACCAGAGACGTCTACCCAGTCTGTCTGCAATATTGTCTTGTGTCAGAAGATGCTGCTGCAACTGTAAACATACCATGTGAGCACTAGTGTGGTACACAATTCAGGAGGGATATGATGTACAGATGTAACCACTGTAGATTTCCATTTTTTTATAGCATGTTTGCTGAATCACTGCTTCGCTTTGGCTCCATGGCCCATGGGATTATTATCACTCTAGCAGGGTTCAATTGGGTTCAATTCCCAGGCCTCTGTCTTTTCTGTGTGGAGTTTGCATGTTCTCCCCGTGTTCACGTGGGTTTCCTCCGGGTGCTCCAGTTTCTTCGCACACTCCAAAAACATGCAAGTCTGGTGGATTGGAGACTCTAAATTTACCATAGGTGTGATTGTCTGTGTATCTGTGTTCGCCCTGTGATGGACTGGCGGCCTGTCCAGGGTGTTTCCCTGCCTTCCCACCTGATGCATGCTGGGATAGGCTCCAGCACCCTGTGATACTGAAGAGGAATAAGCGGGAAAAGGCAATGAATTCAATTTTTCTTTTTCTTTTTGTCAGAAGGTACAAAGAATGCTCTAATAACAGTGGAGAGTTTTGTGTTAAAATATTGTCATTTGGTTCTAAGCTTTAATGTTTGAGAAAGAATTATCTTAATGCATGATATATTTATGAACTGGCAATTCTTGAATGGCTACTACTACAGCTATAAATGAATGTTGTCAGGAAAAAAAAATGCTGTGTTACTGGTCAGATGGCCAGGCTAAATCTGTATCATCTTTTATATCACTTATTAAAACTATTTTTTATAGACTTGCTTTATGCAACAACCTTGACCTTTAATGAGTCTTCCCTTGCTTTTATGTTTGTCACCTTGTTTTGCTGTTGATTTTATGTTTGTTTATCCTTTGTAAAGCACTTTGTAACTGTCTTAAAAGGTGGTATATAAATAAAGATTATTGTTAGATTACATTATGATTATAATTACTAGTAGTAGTAGTAATTGGTATACAATTATTGACCATCAAAGTGGAATTTAATACGTAGCACTGACCAATACCCAGTTCACAGTGACGGTAAACCAGACCCTGACTGCCAGACATAACAAAAGCTCTGAAAGAGACGTTTTCCTGCTCTTTATAGTATGATGAAATTTGTTACAGACCATAGTAGGCTTGTTTTACTGGACAAGGTTCACATTCCTCCCAGTGGGATGAATTCCTTTCAGAGGGCTCTCTTGTGAATTTGTTCTGGAGAGAGGAAGGCAGAAGGCAAACAGGAGTGAGATGGATACAGCAAACCCGCCAGGCAATACCCACACCTTCCCCTCACCCTCATTGTGCCAGTTTTGGGATTAGTTACCAGATACTACAGATATAAATGAGTCCTGTTAAAATGAATATTATGTGTCATCAAATCCCCTGTTGCATGATTTAATTTCCACACAACAGAACATAATGGTGGAAAATATAATTCCAGGACCTGTCAAAAAGGCTGTAAGTGGTGTTAAGTCCTGTCAGACGAACAAAAGAGGAAGAAAATATTTTTTGTAGGGTCCATCACGGCGATAATGTTTCAGCTGACATTCTCCCTCGATACACCTGAGACAGGTGACTTTTGCGTTGAGCGGATTATCTGTTATGGAGTATGAAGAGGTTCCTATTGTCCAAGGCCAGGAATATGAATAACCAAAGACTTGGCTCACTAAAGGGGGACAACATTTGGCGCTGAGCTGATGCAGAGAGAGCATTAGCTCGTCAAAGTACATGAATTAGTAAATGAGTAAAGACATACTTTGTGGGGGTACCCTCCAATTTTTCCTCAGAGCCACCCTTGACTATGAAACACTACTATTGGACAGTTTATCAATAAGTGATTGGCTTTCCAAATTTGGCTAAATAATTCAGAAGATAATTGGCCTAGCTTAATTGGTGGTGGAGCATAAAAGATTCAAGGTGCCTCTTAAGTGCAGCACATCAAACGCCACTTATAATGATGACAGATGGCTGTTTGTTGGGTAGGGTGTCAGATGGGAAGGCTTTGTCATATTCACACTTCCCCCTTGTTAGGAGACAGATCAGGTTTTTCCTTCCAGAGCGCTACACAGTTTCTCTTTTTCGTGGCCCAACTGTGACTGCGGTGAATTATTGAGACACTGTGCGCTGATGAAGTGCCAACCACTGGTCCTCCGTCGGCGTGCAAGTCAAACGTTTTGTTTGTGTTTCTTTCAGCTAACTCAGCTTAGTGAACTACTTTGTGGAAAGTGTCTCATATTACCAGCTGAACAAAGGATAAAAGATCATCAAAAAATAAGCTGTAACTGGAATGAGGCTTGTTTCCAATTTCTCCATTTGACCACCTAATACAGTACTGTCACGTCTAACATCGCTCCTAGAATAACCATAGATAATTGGCTTCCTTTTGCAGGCATAAGGTCACTTTACATTGGACACACAAGCAGCGCCATGTATAACATATTTTAACTCATGCAACAATAATTCTCTCTGGCTCCAACCTCAATGGACAAAATCAGCATTTTACCCAAAGACAAACATATAATTAATTCCACCGCAAATGTATTTATTTTTCCTCAACTTTTGACCTCCAAATTACCAAACCTCTCACGAAGAACATCCACCAGCCTATTTTTATTCATTAGCACTACATTAATAAAGGGGTTAATTACATGACTGTGGCCCGGGCCAATTTCCAGCAGAAAAAACATCATTATTTTCAACTTTGGCATTTTTCAAAAGTGTGTAATCACTAATGATACGATTAGCATTCAAAACACACAGAAAGAGCTTGCTGATTTTCTTAAGAGTTGCACATGAAAACTCCACATTGTATGAGTTAGCAGTGCATGTACACACACCTAATGTCGTTGTGTGTTCAGAGCTTTGTACATTTCCCGTCCCTAATGGTCTAATAATCTAAACACACTTAGGTTGGCTCATTAGCTGTGTATGAAGACTTAAGGGGGGGAAACACCTGTTCATTTACTTAATGAACTCCAAAAACACCACACTATATTCAGGGGCAAGAAAATAAACCGAGACATAGCCATGACAACATAGTGGTCTCAAGACATACAAACCTATAATGGAACTCTGATACTGAAAAGTAAATATCAGCATTTATGCTTTTGTTAATGTACCTATAGAGACACACTAGAGCAGCTTTTGGGGGTTGTAAATCAAGTGTTTCCCCTCTATAGCCTTCCACTGGAAAAATAATGAAGGGTTTCAAAAGGTTCGAGGGCAAGAGTTTTGAATTAGGAATAAAGTAAATATCCAAGAGCGTCACTTGGGAGTGTATTAATCATTGTTCTGTGTGTGACAAGAGGAAAAGAGAAAGAAAAAGAGATAAAGAGAGGAAAATGGCAACTTGTGCTAATGAAAAAAAAAAAAAAAAAAACAGAAGTGAAGTAGCGCTGCATTGGGTCCTTCGTGTAGAATGGAAAGATGTTCTTTGGATGTCGGAAACAGCTAAATCAGAATAAGTTAATGCATAGGAAGTCTTTGTAAATATACAAAACGATCCTGTCAAAAAATGTCCATACACTCACACTGAAAAAAATCAAATGCCTTTATTTAACAATAGATACAAAATCTATTATCTAGTATGGTTCAATCTGGTGGCAGTTTCTTTCTTTATCAGTGGCCATGTGACCTGACAAGTAGGTCTGACCATTATATGCCATTGTCCTTTGCTGTGTGTTGTTCCTTGATGAAGGCCAGACAAGGCAGCAACACTTTGGTGCAATGTTTTTAATCTTTTGTTGCCAAATGAAATAAAGGCAGTGTGCAGTGAACATGATTTTTGCTGTAAACTACTGGTTTCGGCTGTAACGTAATGTATATTTACAAAGTCTTCCCATGCATTGGCCTATTCTGAGTATCTATGTCTGCACATGCGCACTATAACTGTATGAGTGAGAATGTAAATGTGTTTTTCACCCGGGACCCACGGCTCCACTCTGTCATCCATGATCGATGGGGTGACCTTGGGATGGACTTGGCCCGTGCAGGCTCACCCTTTGCCATCATCGCCACCACCCTTTGCTCGCACCTCTCTGTACTGGAAACCCAAGATCACAGGGCACAAAGGGCTATGTAAGGCATCTCACCCTTCCCTCTCAGTATAGTAATTAACCTGCCTCTCACCTCCCTGTCCAGCAGCATCCCCAGAACAGCCTGGCAATCACCAGACACTTCACACAACAGCCTGCACATGGGAACCTGACCCTCACAGCTCCCTTTCTTCTTTTGTGACACTTTTCTCTGTGGTGCTTCTCTTTCCAAATTACGGGTACCGTGGCACGTCGCACACACGCAATGTCATCACGTTTTGTAATGGCTCCATGTCTTGATTAAAACTGTTTGACAGATCACTGCGAATTGATTTCATATGCTATAACATGGGAGAGAGAAAATATTCTTGATGTGCAACTCAAGTGGCTGAAGTCGGTAAATCACGAGCAGCACTCTGTCCAGACAGGCTATTTTCAAAGTACGAAAACATTAAAGAGTTATTAACTTTTAGTAGACTTTCAATGCAGGTCAAGAAATGGAACTAGACTAAAAAGCCAATGAAAGCATGAGCCTTTCGCTGGCCCGTGTCATGACAAAAGCAGCCCTTAAATCAGACGTGAACAACTCTGCCTTGTTCAAAGTGCAGCCTGTCTAGAGACTCCAAATCTACCAGGTTTGTGAGGCTGAACACTTAAGACTGGTGCAGCACCTTTATTTCCATCAATAATTTCCTCTCCTCTGCTGATGACCTTAGAACCCCACAAAAGGCTGGTTTTGATTAACAGTGCTGTGTAGTATAAGTGAGACCTGCAGGGTTTGTGAAGCTGTGATGGATACTCTGAAAAAAATCACACCATCCAGGTTTTCCACACTGCCCACATTGTGTTGGACAGAGAAAGGAATTCTAACGTCACCTCACATTATGTCAATGCTTTCATGCTTCTCAATATGAGGCACCTACATTTTCCAACATACAATTTCTGTTACTTGCAGGACACAGTGAAAGAACATTGTCTATTACCACCAAAAAATGACCCCAAGCACTGTCTAAAAACATTTCTTTCAAAGATTTCAGGAAGAAATCCCTTGATTTAACCATTTCAGCTTATTTCACTGTTGCTCTGTTGTGTGCCAGTCTCACATTAGACTATACTGTATATTGTTGTTGGCTGGGGTAGCATGTGGTGATTGGTCAGACCCTCCTTCAACCAGAAAACCAGTGTTCAATTCCCCTTGACAGCAAGCATCCCCCCTGCTGAAGTGTCCTTGAGCAGTCTTGCTCAAGAATCCCTATGAGCTCTCAGCTATAGCTGAGCCTGACCTTTGACCTCCCTGGAGGTTACGCTTCAGAAGAATATTGTGTACATCATCAAGCACAACCTTACCAAAAACACCTGTTGGAAAAAATGATATTCCTGTATCTTTTGTTCTCGGCAAAGAGATGGGATAGACAGACCACACATTTTCAACACATTTTCCTGCTTTAAGAGGTTGTCCCTGGAGAGAAATTGACACCTGAAGCTGTCACTCATGCATGTCAATAAATAGCGACTTGTCTAGTATGTCATCCGTATACCCCATTGTTGCTCCTCAGAGGCCGCTGATGCCTGAGGAAAATGAACTGATTCTTAGAGGCTCCGCCAAGACGAATGAATTTTCCAGGCAAATATGGAGTGAAAGTTCCACTCTGTCACAAGTGAAATGGGACATAATTTGAGGTACCAGCGAACATGAAATTAGCATACCTCCTCAAATCCAGAAGGGATATGCCCTCTGTAATTAGCAATAGTGTCCAATTCATTTTGGTTATGACCATTTTTTCTCCATAGAAGCATTAACTTAATCCCGCGACCATACTTTCCCACCTCAAAATGTTCTACAGTGGAACGTCTATGTGTATATTCACACATTTCGGTGTCTCAAAACACTGCAGTATCTCCTAAGTAGTCTTTTGAAAAGCCACAAAGTGTCATCTTTGGATAAATGCTATTTTCAGTGGGCTGTAATGAATAGCACTTAAAAAACTGAATGGCTCTCGTATCGGGTTTTGGATCCAAAGTATTTTGAGGAACAATGAGGGAGGAATCACAAAGCAAAAGAGACGGAGATGGGCAGATTTGAGTAATGACCTTGTAATCTGCCTCGCTCACTGATATTTCCACCACACGTATTAACGCTTTTATGTATATTTACCCTCTAACTGCTGGGGTAAGTAGTGACACCCAACTCTGGTCCCACCCAGTAACTGTCTCTTTGTTGAGATATGGCACAGGCTGGACTCAGGTGCTGAGAAGTGGAAAAGTGTCCAGGTGTTGGATCATTACCCTCATTTTTATGTGATGATATCACTGCGGTTCCTTCTAACCGAGATCTTTTATCAAGCACACGATCCACACAGGCCTGTGTGAATCTCTTCTTACTCGGAGGCCTGTGTGGATCTTTTATCAAGCGCACGATCCACACAGGCCTCCGAGTAAGAAGAGATCTCAATCATAGAAAAGAACATGTTCATTAATCACATCGCTCCCAAGGGAAGAGATACCCTCAGAGCTTTCTCTGTAACATGCACACATGCACGTGTACCATCTTTTTCACTCTCTCTCACATGCTTACATGAATATCAGCTCACACACACACACACACTTTTATCTTAAAGTCACAAGAAAATGATATTTCGATGGCGTCTTGCTTCTGTAATTCAATGGATTCAATTTCCAGTTGAAACGGGATGTTGGGGCAGGATGTACTGCAGGGAGGGACTGTTCAAAATGCACATAATCTTGAGCTGTCACAAATTCCAGATTCTTCAAGATGAAAAAAGTACAGGGATTGTTCAAAAATCTGTGATGGTATTATTGGCTGGAATTTCATAGACACCTTCAGAAACAGAAAATATTCTGTTTCCCAGGAACAAGAAAATAAAAATGTCATTTTTTTGTCATTCATTGTTACATTAGCTAACAAGGTGAAAAGTCATTTTTCATTTCAATGTGACTTCAAATCTGAGCTAATCTATCATTGCTACTCAAATTATTTGTTTAGTGCAAGTCTATAATTGCTAATCTCATCACTCAACATTTTCTACAGTGCCACCAGATTTTTTGTTTTGCTTTTTGCGACACAGCGTATGAATATCACATGCCCTGTAAAGAGGCTTTTGCTTTGTTATCCATCTGTCATTGTTCCCCTCAATACTTTGGATCTAAAATCTGATACAACAGCTATTCAGTTTTTTAAGTGCTATTCATTACAGCCCACTGAAAATAGCATTCATCCATGCCCTCTAAAGAGAGGGAGACTTTCAGTTTTCTGTCCCCGTGCCTCTTTTTCAGAATCTGTGCTTTTACTGGCAAGTCTTCTCACCAGACCAACGGACTATAAATATGACCCCTCTGAATGCCCACATCCTTGCCCCTAAAATAAATCATGTGCTTTTCAGCTGGAGCAGAAACCCGGCACCTCCGAGGACAGTCCAGTCTGTCTAAACAAGCCAAATATCCACAGCCTGCAAATGAGACAAGCAGAGTTCTCAGATCACAATCTCCTGACACACATCCCTGTACACACACACACACACACACACACACACTTACAAACACACACAGACAACAGCCGAGAGCAATCCTCTGAAGTACCCTGGGAACTAAGCACTACTGGCTCACCTCCGGGCTGAATAACTGGATGCCAGTTCTGCCCCAGCGTGGGCCCTGTCTTGCTTTGCCTGTCACTCCCCTTCCTGCTGGCTGGCCCAGTGTGCTGTAATAGAGAATAGGAGCCAGTGTGGGGACCGGGGGACTGGAGCTCATCAGAGGGGTTGACTCAGTCCTGCCTACTCCCTCAACGCTGTGGGTCTGGCACTCTGCACAGGTGGAAAACGGAAGAGGGTGAGTGGGTAATCACTAGGGTGTTGGCCCCGTTCTGCTCACGAAAAAACTGCCCACAACTATGGCCCTCTTACTAACTTGTCGTGTGTGGTTTTTAGACTGTCATCGCAGAGTTTCACCAATGAGAAACACAGACAGGGAGGAAGAGTAGGAAAGAGAATAAAGCAAAATATGAAAAAATGTGTGACCACTGAATTCAAGGAAATGCAGGTCAAAGGCACAGAGCAGAGGCAAAGAGCTGCGGAGTGAAGAGCTGTTTTGGTTTCATGGGGGATCAAGACTTATTCTTAGACTACAAAGTATATTGCAGATGTAATGTATCACAGTGGTAAACTAAATATTACTAAGTACATCATACAGTGTGTCTATTTACTTTTTCATCCTCGCTGGTGTGTGTACCCAAATGGTGAGTAAGCAAACACAAAACCAACTAACACATAAAATGATTCACGGAGAACCGCTGCAGGTAGACAAATTCATCTTGACGCAAATCCCCCTTGACTTTTGCCAATCTGTCAAAGCCTCAGCCTCCCCAAGCTTTATCCGCGCAGTAATATTCTTTCCTTGCGTCTTCAGGGGAACATTGGTGTTGTGAGCATTTAAGCTGGAAACGGGCTGCAGTTGTTTTCTTTGCAAAAACACCTGTCTAAACAGCAGCAAAGCCAAGGGCAAGTCTCGCCTGTCAGCATTGGTGACAGCTCTTGACAAAAATTCAGCAGAGACAATTCCTAAGACATCCACTCAAGCGAAACAATGCACGTGTGCTGGAATGACCCTAGCGTTGCCTGTCTCCCCATTAGGTTTCACTGTTGTTTGTATTAGCTCTGTGACAGCCAGACAGATGGACACTGAACGACACCTGGATGAAGGTAAAATCCTTTCTAGATATTCCTGTAAAGATCCCGTCTTTGTTTCACTTGTCTCCGTGGTTTCAAATGCGCTTAATCCTTCTAAATACAAGGATGGTTTCAGTGACATTGACTCAGCAGAAACTCAAAACGAAAACCCTCTTTAGTTTTTTGGGGGCAACAAAAGGTTGAACTATTTAAGTGATTAATTAATACAGCTTACAACCGTTTATGAAGGCGTTTGTATCATCTGTCCAGAGTGGATTTAGGACCCGTTTCATGAAGATTTACTGAACAAAGACCAGCTGCCTCATTAGTTTTCGGAGACTTAGGTTAGCCTGTGTAGAGGGATCTCCGGGCTGGTCAAGTTTCAGTCCTTATGCTTGAATTTCAACACATGCAGCCTTAATCTGCAATGCCCTCACCGGCTATAGTCCAGCTTCCATCCTCCTCCACTCACCTGAGCACCTTGAGGGCTTGTTCCATTGGTGTGTGTTATCAACGCGGGGTGAAAAATGGCAACGAAACCCAGACCCGCGCACATTATACTTTAAACCTCAGACCTCGCCACAGCTAACAAAGGTTGAGTAATGAGAAGGCCTACACACATTCAAAGATCTGGTGTTTTGGTGAAACAATACTGCTCAAAGTAAATGCGTCCGCTGTCGACACTGAATCACCGTTCAATCAGTCAGTGACAAAAGATCAGAAACCATTTTTTTCCCCCACATAGCATGTTTATTTACAAACACAGATCTGTGCCCTTGAATGTCCACTAAACATTCATTTTGAACTTTACATTCTTACTTTCTGTAACTCGTACATTTTGTTTAGGCATTCATCAGTTCTAGGATGTGCTCCGAGGCTGTCCAATCCATGAAAAGAACTCTTCATATCTCATTTGAAAGAGAGCTGCTTGGAAATCAAGATCTTCCACATACAACGCAGGTCGGTTTCACTGTACAAATACATATTTTACACATACGACGGACATATAGGTGGACGCCAAGTCAAATCCCACCATGTAACCATGTATCATGTAATCTGTGGTACTACATTGTGTTACAGCATTGATATCCTCAGTACACCATTGATCCAAAGAAGATATTTTGATAAATTCAGTTGAACTAAAGATATAGTACTATACGACAATTCTTTCCATGTATAATTACCTTTCTGATACACACACTGTAAAATAGGCTATTAAAATAGGCTATTTGGTCAAAACGAAGACCCTATGAAGCATTTTATGCATCACAGCCATTCTTCAATGCAAACTTCTGTTCTATAACGGACAGTTGAATAAGGCTATATAGAGATCTCTAATAAATTGTTGTACAATTCAGCTGCTCCACTTGACACTCAGCTTCTTCCTGAGTCATATACATCTATCTTCATCATACTAACACAGCATCTGTCTGTCATAAGGACCTCCCCCAGAATATCACATAGTGTGGAAATATACACCTAAATCATTCAAATATGGATTAACTGGTGAATCTGGGGAAAGGAGATACTATTCGAATTAATGTGGATATAACCTGAACAATAAAGCATAAAAAAATGTCCTTTTAGATTTAAAATTAAATGTCAACTTCTTTAAAAGAATGGAAAATCAAAACATTTCTATGTAAAATAACACGACACAGTTTACATCACAACACTGCTAGAGCAAGCCCATAATTGGCAAATAGAAAACAGAAATTAATTTCAGTCAACTACAGCACTATACCACCGATTTCGTTCCGTACTGGGAAGCACCATAGATTTTACATCCAGCATATATCAGTGAATCCTATGGTTTCACCTCCCTCATACACTCAGATACCCAGAATCCCACTCCCCCGTTACAGGGACAGAGATGGACTTGGTATCACCTTTAGCAATATACTGTAGTGTATCCAAACATTGAACACAAGATATCCTAACAGCGATGGCAGAGGAATATGTATGAATATATATATCAAAAATATGTTAACCACAGTCACTGATCTGTTTTCTTCCTCCTAGAGAAAGCAGCTTCATGAAATGATGAAATGATCACTTGCAGAAATAAATGAGGAAGATGGTATAAAATTGGACTCACTCTTTTGAGTCAAGATGAAACATAAAAACATAATGATAACTGTGTGTAAACTGGAAAAGATTGAGGTTACATTTAATTTTGGTACACCACCCGAGAAATCATTCCTGCTAAATATCCAAACTACAGGCCTGGGCGTAGAAATACCCATGCAACTTACATACAAATACATTGTAGTATTTGGTCCAGTGACCCCGAAAACCCAAAAAAGGAATACTGACTGAAGACA
>CABFOQ010052573.1:7201-26103 GCA_900660455.1 Gephyroberyx darwinii
CCCCCCCCCCCCCAAATATGATATGACTAATGCACACTCACTACTCCCTTGCTGAGATCTCCTTAGATCGCGGCATAGTGGGGGGTTTTTTTCACCTGCATGGGTAACACCAAACTGACCAGGTTGCTCACCTTTTATTTATGGAAGTGCCACACAAACTTCTCCCCAAAGATCTGACCATTGACTGGTTAACTTCATATCCAATTATTTACCCACCTGATTCTACTTACCTACTTGATTGAACTAATGCATATTTGCAATTTGATTTGTGATCCTGTATGTGTCTGTGCTGTAGTACGGTTGAAGCAGCACATTCCAGCGGGGTGGACTCGGCCAGCTCCACTGACTCAGAGAGTACCTCAGGATCAGAGTCAGATAGTGAGAGCAGCACAGAGGAACCACCTCAACCCCTCGGGAGTAGGTCTACTCAGACCAAGGTAATGGAATGTGCTACATACAATCATGTATATGGATGAATGCGCACATGTTCATTAAAACACTCACACACACATACACATTCGCTCTGATCTCCTCTCACTCTTCCTCCCGTCTATAAATCTCAACCATTGTGCTTCTTTTTGATAGCCTGGTGTTCCTGCAGTGACCCATGGTGAGTGGCAGTTGGGGAACTGGATCAGGTCCAGCCAACAGAACTCCAGTACAGAAAGCCAAGGTGATGTCCATGCCTCAGAGAGGCCCACTCAAAGCTCCAAAGCCACCAAGGGGGAGGTGGCCAACCCCATTGGGGAGTATAAGCCCCACCTTTCAAACGAGTTCAATGACAATCATGCAAAACCCCAGCAATGCAATGAAGGCCCTCAGAACAACAATAGCCAGGAGAGTGGTCACAAATCCCCCTCCACCAATTTGAAATCCAGCCACACCAATTCCAGAAAGACTTCAGACCACAAGCAGCCAAAGCCAAAGCCAGCCAAGGCCGTTTGCCCAGAGGACCCCCAACCAGGTCTTCAAGTAGAGTCTGTGGAGGTTTTGGCCACACGAGTCAAAGACCCCTCCTTCACAGATAGACCCAAGGTAAAGACGAAAACAGGACATAGCAAGAATAACAGCAACAAAAGTTGCACTAAAATGGATAGCAAGAACGCTGCTAAACACACCTTGTTTGACAAGCGGAAGGCTGAATCGGAGCCTGGACCCAAAGTCACACTGGTGCTGTACGGTCATTGTCCAACTTGTGGTGTGAGAACTCCTAGCCCCTGCTCCTGCCTCACTCCCAGCCCTGCTCAGCCTGACCAGCTACCCCCCACCCCTCCAGTCAAGATCAGTTGCAACAAAGTCAAGACAGAGACTGTCTCCCAGAAGGGCCTCAAGAAGCCTCACAAAAGTTTGTGCCCACCAGCCCACCAACACTCAGCCAAGGCTTCCTGGGACCCCCAGAGACCTCCTGGATCCCTGTTGGTGAAGATTAATCTAAGTCTGCTCTTGAGAGTCCCCCAGGTCCCCAAAGTCCACCAGGTGACACACAGCAGTGGGAAGAGACTGGCCACATTGCAAGATGGAGGAGGGAATGAGGCTTTTACAAAACTCATAAGAACCAAAACCAGCAAGAAGAGACCAGTGGGTTTGAGTATACTTCCAAACGTGAGATCAGTTTGGGTCTGCATTATAGGCTAGTTTCCAGTTAGCATGTACATGGTAAAAGCCTGTTATGATTTGATTTATTGATTTATTGTCTTTCAGGCTGAGGCAGATTCTAAAATACTTACCAGGAAGAAACAAAGGCTGGAGAATGACTCCAAGATTACCCCACTAAGTCATGCTTCCACCAAACCGGAGTGAGTCCCTGAATCGAAATCATGCACATTTCAACTACTTTGTGTTATCACTGTGTAATTCACCTGGCAAAAACTCTATGGCAGTGGTCCTCAAATCTGGCCCTCTAGGTCCAGAGTACTGCTGGTTTTCTAGTCTGCCAGGTAGTTTCCATTCTAGTTGTCTAATCAGGGACTGGTTTAGTCCAGGTGAATGCAATTAACTGGAGGATGGAAAACCAGCAGTACTCGATTTGAGGACCACTGCTCTATGGAATCATAACACAACTGACCTAAGTGATGTAACAAACAAAACTTTAGTGTACAACACCTATACAACCTTCACTTGTGTGCTACTTTGTATTTAGGCTTCTGTTGGAATGGCAAGTCCAAGTCTCTCTCTCTCTCGCTCTCGCTCTCTCGCTCTCTCGCTCTCTCTCTCGCTCTCTCTCTCTCTCTCGCTCTCTCTCTCTCTGCACCCATAAGTGTGTCATTTACACACTATCTGGTCTGGTCTCCCACAGAAGCTCTACCATTGCAGCAGAGAAAAGGGAGCGAAAGAAGGCCAAGAAGGATCCTGTACCCTTGCAGCAGCCCCCAACAAACCAATACACTACTAAGGGTTCAGAGGTACACAAACATGGTTCCAGTGAGACCCAGGAGTCCAGCATGAGTGCAGTAAAGAGCAGGGACACCCCTGTCAAGCACAAGAAGAGCACTGGGAAACACTCAAACTTTGGAAAGGTACATGTCAAGACATTGGCCCCTAGCCTGTATCCATCAAATGTCTCAAAGGGGGGAAAATTCAAAAAAAATTCAAAGCTGCAGGGTTTCCAGCAGAACTAAAATACAGAGTTGAGAATGTTGGAATAATTTTTTTGGCCAGCCGAACCAGTGGACAATTTCCAAATTGTGTGAGAAATGTGTTTTATATACAGTTGTAGTCAAAAGTTTACACACACTTGTAAAGAACATGTATATCATGGCAGTCTTGAGTTTACAATGATTTCTACAACTCTTATTTTTGGAGCACATACTTCTTTGTCACAAAAAACATTCATGAATTTTGGTTCTTTCATAAATTTATTATAGGACTTCTGGAAATATGACAAAATCTGCTGGGTAAAAAATATACATACAGCAACTTGAATTATCAGTTTTGGTGATGTAGAAAGTTGTCAATCAAATTTGCTTTGTGGCATGGTCTCTTAACTTCTTGTAAGTGATTACGATTGACTACAGGTGGTGACTTCTCTGAGCCAATTTAAATAGGGCTCGTTTGATACACTCGTTAGACTCAGCCACAAATGCTACAATGGGAAAGTCTAAGGAGCTCAGCACGGATCTGAGAAATATCATTGACTTGAAGTCAGGAAAGTCACTTGGAGCCATTTCAAAGCAGCTACAGGTCCCAAAATCAACTGTACAAACAGTGGTTTGTAAGTATAAAGTGCATGGCACAGTTGTGTCACTGCCGCGATCAGGAAGAAAATGGAAGCTATCACCTGCTGCTGAGAGACAATTGGTCAGGATGGTCAAGAGTCAACCAAGACCACAATGACCAGAAATATGTTTGGCGGAGAGAAGGTGAGGCCTTTAACCCCAAGAACACCATACCTACCGTCAAGCATGGTCGTGGTAGCATTATGCTCTATTTCTGCTTTACAGAAAGTAATTGGAATAATGAAGAAGGAGGATTACAACCAAATTCTTCAGGAAAACCTAAAATCATCAGCCAGAAGGTTGGGTCTTAGGTGCAGTTGGGTGTTCCAACAGGACAATTACCCCAAACACAAATCAAAAGTGGTAAAGGAATGGCTAAATCAGGCTAGAATTAAGGTTTTAGAATGGCCCTCCCAAAGTCCTGACTTAAACCCCATCGAGAACATGTGGAGTGGTCAAAGATTCAACCAGAAGCTTGCGAGAAGCTTGTGGGTGGCTACCAAAAGCACCTAATTGAGGTGAAAATGGTCAAGGGACATTTTACCAAATATTAGCATTGCTGTATGTATATTTTTGGCCCAGCAGATTTGGTCATATTTCCAGAAGACCCGTAATGAATTAATAAAAGAACCAAAATTCATTAATGTTTTTGGTGACAAGGAAGTATGTGCTCCAATCATTCCATCACAGAAAAGTAAGAGTTGTAGAAATCATTGGAAACTCAAGACTGCCATGATATACAGTACATGTTCTTTACAAGTGTATGTAAACTTTTGACCACAACTGTAGGTCTGAGTCGTTGTGTGTATAAGGCCAATCAGAGTGAGAATTTGCTCTTAAATGCAAGAAATTTGTGAAAATGACCCAAATTTACTTTTAGCGGTAAGTCTAAGACTTTTGCATAAATATTTTGGTACGATCCTTAATAAATGGTGAATTTGTATTGTTATTTAACATTAGTTCACAATAAAATAATAATTTACTAACAAATAATTCACTTTTTTTCTTTTAAGTTTACTAAGGATTAGTAAATGATATAAATGTTATTTGAACATTCATTTAATGAAAGTAAACATTTAATAATTTATATATTGTATCATAACTGATACAATAGCTGGCTTTCTGGTTGTTAGTTTGACATAAACCGTTTGTATTATCTAGATTTTAAAAAATAAAAATAAAAATTCTACATTAAGTATTGGTTAATGATTAACAAATCATTTTTGGGTCCCTATTATAAAGTTCAATACTAAAGTTCATAACATCGCTATTTTGGCCCTCATTTGGCCCTTTAACTCTACACTCCCTCAGCTACTGTATGAACACTCAGAAATCGTCATACATGTCGGATCAAACCACATCAAGTCGCAGCAGTCGGAAGCACTTATCCATTAACACTCACTGGCAAACGGCATTATTTCTGGACAGTTACCCCGTTTTGGGGATGTGCCATATCTGCCAGCTACACATCTGGTTTAAAGGCTACTGTTGCTTGTTGGGCATGCTGTCTGTGGACAGCTTCACAGCGTTTTAGAACAGGCCCAACCTTTTTGCTCGGGATCCTCTAAATCCAAACAGGGATCCAGAACAGGAAAATATCTTTTAGCATGCAAATGATGAATGAAATAAATGATCGCACCAAACAACATCTCACGACTCATACACACACAGCCCTGCAACAAATGGAAGACACCTTGATGAGATTTTGTGTGAAGGCAAGGCTGCATTCAAGGAGCACAGAACCGTAGAGATGGCGTGTTTCTGGTTAGAAAACCATGGCGTTTTCAAATGCAGTTAATAGTGACATCAGTTAATTGCTTTATCTTTATTACCTAATCTATACCAAGAAAACATACCCCTCACCATTACACCACCACCACCAGCCTGTACTGTTGACACCAAGCGGGATGGATCCAATGTTTCATGTTGTTTACACCAAATTATCGCCCTGCCATCAGCATGTCAAAATGGAAATCTGGATTCATTGGACCAGGCAGCATATATTACTTCTTCAATCATCCAATTTTGGTGGCAATGTGCTCACTTAAGCTTCATCTTGTTCGTAGCTGACAAGTGGAATCCACCATGGTCCCCTGCTGCTGTAGCCCATCCACTTCAAGGTTCGACAATGTGTGTTCTGAGATGCCCCTCTGCACATCACTGTTGCACTAAGATGTTATTTGCATACTTGTGGCCTGCCTGTTAGCTTGAATGAGCCATTTTCCTCTGATCTCATCACTGAGGCTTTGTTGCCCTCAGGACTGAAGCTGATTGGATGTGGTTTGTTTATCCCAGCATTCACAGTAAACTCAGTACACAGTAAACACAGTAAAGGAGATCAGCCTTTTCTGAGATACTGGAACCAGTACGTCTGGCACCAACAACCATACCATGTTCAACTTCATGTAAATCATGTCAAATTGTCTTGTCCCTTCTAACATTTACTCGAACAGCAGCTGAACCTCTAGACCCTTTCTGCATGCTTTACACTCATGCTGTATTTACACGAGACTCACTGGCTGGAGGGGCAAGCTGTTTGTGTAAATGGAGAGGTGCACTTAAGAGAGTGGCCACTAAGTGCATAACAGAATATTTCTGTGTAATTCCTGAATTTCTCTCACTAACTGGCGACTAAACTAGTAATCTGAGGAATCGTTTGTTTCTAATGAAGAAATATGACAACAGTGCCACCTGCCTCGTCTTCAGCCTCCCAAAATTGTCCCATGTCACTCTCCTTTTCCACTGGCTTCCCATGGTTATTTGCTGGCATACAAGGCTGCAAAGGGATCTGCACTGCCACAACTCCAGGCCATGGCATAGTCCTACACACCGCTCTGTATTCTGACACTAATAGCCACTTAGTTCTACCTTACTGTGCCGACCTGGTCAACCAGTATGAGTTCTTCTCTCTCCTCGCTCCCCAATGGTAAAATGACCTTCCCACTCTTGTCAACACAGGGTCACTCCCCAGCTTGCATTGTCGGCTGGAAATACATCACCCTTTTCCCACTGAATCATATCTGCTCTCCTTAGCCCCCCCCCAGTACGTCTTTCTTATATGATCGTTGCTGATCATTGGGACTAATTAGAGCACTACGGCACTGACCCATGCACTCCTTGCTATTGGTTGCATGTGATCTTGGAATTTAAGATTATTCTACTGTTGCCTCCTGGATCAAGAAATGTAAATGTGAATGTTTTATCAGGATAGTGTTGATTTGAGTTTACTGCTAAAGAAAACAAAGCTATGAGGCACTAAATATTGCATTGGCTATTGAGCAGCAGGGGTTAATTCATTTAGAAGTCATTAGAGTCCATCTTTTGCGGCTTTGTCGTGTCATAAATCCCTTAGATCCATATTGTTTATTCTTGACTCAAAGTTGATCTGAGTATGTTTATACAAACGTCTTAGCCACTGCAGTTTAGATGAAACTATTAAGTCCAGGTTTGAGACCAAATTTAGCATTGGTCTCATTCTCATTGGTTGTATACATACCGGCTCTGTTTCTTGGCTCATGTTTAGTTCTCTCAATTTGTTCTGTTCCTTAGAAATGCTTCTGTATGTTCAAATAGTATTTATGTTGCTACCTGACAGTAAAGAAGGCTTATTTAAGTACTTTTTCAGGAAGGCCATGGCATCAAAAGGGAAACTAAACAAATATTAAGCACGTGTCTTCCCTGAAATGCTAACAGCAGGTCCCAAAGAGCAGCTCTGCCGTCCCACCACCTACCCAGACCACCAGGGAAGCCTTGACCATCAGGCCCTTGCTCAGATTTGAAGACAGGTGAGATTCCTTTTCCTCAGAGCTAAAGGTTTAGACCTTTATTTGTATCCATTCCACCAAAAACCTAGCTGTGTCGTAATCATCATGATCATCTAGATCAGGTCTGTATTTTGAAAACTTGCACCTGATAATCAGGTCTGCTGACCTGTTCCCATTCAGAGCTTTCATTTTGGATCAGTGAGGACATCTTTCCATGGCCTTATCAATTGTCAGTTGTGTATAGATATGGCGCACATCTAACAGTGCTTCTTTCCACTGTAGGCAATATCCAGTGAAGCATTACATGAAGGAGGCCAAAAAACTGAAGCACAAAGCAGATGCAGAGGTACCTTTCCTTTCATCCACTCAATTTCAAGAGAATATCATCAACCTCAGTCCATGCAGTAATACAAATACCTAATACCAAGTTGCATTTGTGTATTGCTCTCCCTCTCTAGTCGGATAAGGTCACTAAAGCTTACAACTACCTAGATGCAGCCATGTACTTTGTGGAGAGTGGCATTGCAATGGAAATAGATCCACAGACTCCGACGTTTTCCTACACTATGTTCGCAGAGACAGTGGAACTCCTCAAGTATGCACCCACTGTCATAATAGCCTGTCTGTACTATTAATAGTTTATTAGTAATTATTAATTTGTACTATTGCCATGCCATAGCCATTTTTCACAATCACTTGCATTAAAATGTTTTGCTATAGGCCTATCTACGGTAGATTTTAAGCTATAGCTTGAAGGTTTTGTCTCCATAAATGAAAGTGATTCATGCATTAGCTTCATTGCCACATTCTCCACTCCTACAGGTTTGTACTGAAACTTAAGAACTCAGTGGACGCCTCCTCTCCACCCTCAGAAAAGGATTTTATAGTTTTATGGTAAGCTATAGAAAGCAGTGTTGTATTACTCCGCACACCAACGTCTCATGAGACATTACTAATATTTTCACTTCTGGTTCGACCACCTTTTTAGCTTAATTTTGTTTTGTGTTATTGGGCCAGGAAATCCTGAATGAGGTGCAACATTTTTTTTCTCATGAATGATTCATATGAATGTAGACTCTGACATTGTTTGTGTCCTCCAGTATGAAGTGCCAGTCCCTCCTGCAGATGGCCATGTTTCGCTACAAACACAAAACTGCACTTAAGTATTCAAAGACACTCACTGACCACTTCAAGGTAGGTAAAAAGCATTGCCAGGTGTTGTTGTTTTGTAATTATGTAGTTCATACATATTTAACGGAAAGGAAACATTTATATAGTAGAGGTACCGAGGGGAAAAAGAAGCACTGATAACCGATGTATAGTAGAGTCACACTTAAATGACATTTTGTTTTACTAAATTTAATTTTTACCTTTTTCAGAACTCTAAGCCAGCACAGGAACCGTCTCTCTGTGCATCAAAGTAAGTGCTGTCTTCTGGCTTGCTTGTTACATTGACTGTTTTTCTTCATGGAACTAGGTTATTACAGGTGTAACACTTTAAACTAAATACTTTAGTCTACTTCTTGTAGCATTCTCTTGAATGCGCCCCTCACTAACTCTCTCTCTCTGCACCTCCCTCTCCTTTAGAAGCACAGATGCCCCGTCCCCCATGCCCGACATGCCGTCTCCAGCCAGTATAGCCAGCAGCTCGGGTTTTGGTTCCAATCACAGCGGTGGAGAAACTGGAGGGTCGGTTGTGAGCCCTGTAAGCAGCACCGTGGCAATCCCCCAGGTCATTCAGCAGGTGGCAGTCTCCTATGTTAACATGACTTCTTTGTTCTTGAACGCCCATGACGTCTGGGAGCAGGCTGAGGAGTTGGCACACAGCGGCAGCGGTAAGAATGAATGGAAAGGGGAAGAAGTGTTGTGTCTATGTGTAAGAACATAGATCAAGGGTACACTTTTTTCACATGCTTTTAGATGGAATATTGATGGAACAAAGGTTTCTTTCAACACACCAGTTTTCACCGACGTTCAACAATCATACAGAAATCTATCGTAGCATTGTTGCGTTTTGCACAAGGGGTGCGACTTTCCCTTGGCCTCCACTGGCATCAAAAGCTAGTGCTTCCGCTATTACTCCCTCGGAGCAATTGGGAAATCTTCCCATCTTTCCGCCTTATCCGATGTGACAAATGAGTGCAGCAGCAATAAGTTCACACCAGTTATCTGGGGGTTGTCAAAAGGCACTCTGGCAAATATAGGAAATCCCTAACTGAAGTAGAAGTAGACCAGGCAGGTTGAGGGAAAATTGGTATGATAAAAAGGTAAATTACAAAACTGTATCACAAAATCACTCCTGGAAAGCATTGAACATCACAGATTAATGATCTATATCAGTGTAAGAGTGTAATTCTAGTCAAACTAGCTGTTGTTTTTATACTAATAATAATGGGAATGGACTACTCTCTTTAAAAAAAATGTACATTTATATGTCTGTGTGTTCCCCTTAGGTATGCTCTCAGAGCTGGACACGGCTATGGGCCCAATAAGCCTAACTTCAAGTATAAGCTCTCTGGTGCGCTACACAAGGCAGGGAGTCCACTGGCTAAGGCTGGATAGCCAAAAGGCAAAGTGACCAACCACCCACTCCTGCTGCCGGAGGCCTGTGAATCCTTCTAGCCACCCCTCACCACCCTAACCCCACTCCAGTGTGGTTACCCTGGCCCTGACCCTACCCTGGATACTCTGTCAGTCTGACTTGCTTCAGTCTGAGCTTGAAGCCAGAATGCCAGAGCCTATTGTCCCTTTGCTTTTTCCACATGGATATTATCTCATCTCACCAAAGGACACATGGAAGTTATCTCATCTCTGTTCATCTCTGCAGAACTGGAATTTCCTAGCGGTGATATCACATTGGATAATGCACTGTCATCCATTTCTTCTGTCCACTTTGGTGTCGCCCTCTCTCACGCACCATGTTAACCCTAACCATACACTACATCTGGTCTTGCAAGGTTTAATACCCCTCCCCCGTCCCTCCACTGAGTGTCCTCTCACTCTTCTTTTGTTGTGGTGCAAGCAGTGACAACACAATGCTTTCTTGGTGTTGACAGCAGTTTTTGGCAATTGTTTTTTGGTTTCCCTGTTTGTCCAGGGCCAACTGTGTCCATTCAGTCTAAAAAAAAAATTGATGTGGTTTCAGGCTTCTGTACTTTTAAAGTTTTTTTTAACCAATCATGGTCAAGATTAGCCATGAACATTCAGGTACGCATGTCACAGAGCTGAAGTTGTTCATACCACCTCTGCTCCTCATGTTAGTGTCTCAAAGGTTTTGTCATTTCGAACTCCTCTGGTAGAATGTAATCCTTCCTCTTTTACGTATGAATTGACCCTATCTTGACTACATGGGAAGCAGAGTCAAATCAAATATAGGGAAACCGTAGCTGCTACGTTTTTACTCTTGAGTTTTGAAAGTGTATCGCAAAAGGGACAAATGCTAATAGTAGATCTGCATTCATTTTTTTTAGGTAATCACTTGTTGGCATTCATGTATTTTCAGTGTGCAAATTAGTGTTGTCAGACATACAGAGCTCAGGTTAGAAGTGGAGATGTGACCCTATTTAGTCAGCCAAAGTTGAAACACTCAAGATGCAAAAAAAAAATTGCATCATTATGAATAAACAGGAACAAAAAAGTGCCTTACTGTAAATGTTTTATGGAGTCATTGGTTTGTCCTCCCAGACAGAATACATATTGAATGTAGAATCAATTATAGATTAAGAGTGTACCCCCGAACAACAGTACAGTTGAAATTCAGGTTGTTTTAGAGTGAATGTCAGGCTATGGTTATACTTGTTTCAGTGGGATTGTTGTCTTCCAATCACACCAGGTCACATTAGCTGGCAGGTCTGGACACTACTAAGTAGTTGGGCTTCCATTATGATTGTTCAAAATCTGGACAATCAGTCTGCATATGAGTGATGGAAAGAAATGGCATTATGTGGACATTGGTTTTTTAAAAAGATTTTCAGACCAAGGGTAGATGCTATAAGATATGGTCTTAAAAAAGTGTTTGATTGGATTTTAGCATTGTGTAACAAGTGTAACTGTAGCCTCAGTGAAATATAGTGAATTTCAAGATGTAACCATTTCCTCTTACCCATTTGATCCTTTAATAAGTGTGTTAGTTCCCCGACCTGGTTACAGTGAGTCATTATAGAAAAGTCTAAGTGAGCACTGACAGACTTGTGACTCCTCAGATCTCTGATGTCCCGTCCTAGAAACAGCGTTATCATTGTAGATCGTTAATAACAACTACAACCCTGGGTCATGGCAGAGCTGATTGGCTTTCATCTTGCTTTTGACTGTTGAACCTGGTGCTGGTAATCATTGAGTGCCTATTGACGGTTTGTTAGACCACACAACAGTGACTTAATTTTATTCTCTTTCTGCTATTACAAAGGTTGCACTTCACTTACTTACTTTACGGTGGAGAGGATCAGATTGGTCTACTGTAAAGACTAATTCCTATTTTACCACAGACAGGAACGCCTCTTAATCATGGACATCTTGAGGCGTGTCGTGTCACAATTATTAAAACAATGGGGATGATTTTGATACCCCTGCCTTTCTTTAGGAAAACTGCTGTTCCCCTTTTGAACACAGTGGTTCACGTTGGCTATATCTGTTCCTTTGATTTACCTTGAAGTACAGTGGGATTATCACAAGAATGATTCAAGAGATATTAAACTAGTGTTCGCTTTATTCATTTTTATACCACTCACTTGTTTTCTTCCCACTCCTTTGTTTCATTTCAAAATGTCAACTAAATTGCTGAGAGCAGGATGAATGGCCAAAGTACAGGAAGTATAATTTGCACTTTTTTTTGAGTATTTTCAGTGTTCTATTGGACAGACGGAAACCATCAAGTTCTCAAGAAGGGCAGGACTGTGCTAGTCTTTACTCGTCTTAGTTGGAACTCTGATACCGAGTTTTGTGGCTCCAAATTTAGGTTTGTGCAATGTTGACATACATTAAATAATTGATCATTATCAGAGGGTCTTAATAAAGAATGAAATGATTTTGATTTAAAAAAAAATGGTGGTGGTTTAAACCACAGTGCATCTCTTGTAATGACTTCCATTGGTTATTTGAAATGTTTGTTTCTTTGATAACTGAATTGGGGTTCACTGGAAATGGCTGATAAGTATGTCTAATGAAGTACAACGATAAAAGGGCTATACACGGAATCAGAAACAAAGTGTTCAAACAGTGTTTTTATATTTATTTTCTCACTGATTTTTGTTTAATTTATTTTTTTTTAGGTAAGAAGTGCGTATACCGATACCATGGCTTTTGGGATTATTTTTATATACAGTTCCTCCGTAGGCTTTTGTAGACGTGATCTTCAGAGTTTCTTATCTTGGATATCTACCCTGCACATGGAGTGAAATGTTAATTCATACTTAGTCAAAACTATTTCATCTGGTTTCTATGTTCACGTTTCATGTCTTTTTCAAATCTTTAAGGCTTTATTGCCATGCCCTATTTCAACCTTTATTGTTTGCGCTTCATTTGTGGATTACTCTGGAACAAGGTTATGCTTCTTGTCCATAAATATTATGATTTACTGGTAAAATGTGCAGAAAGTTTTGTAATTAAACATTTTTTGAGAATATGTAAATAGTTTGCGTTGCAATGTACAGAGATGAATAAACAGATTGAAAATTCAATATTTTGTCCTTTACTCTTGAGAACTCCCTTTTCCAAAATAAACTTGTTTTGTGGACCAGCTTCACCTGATCATTCTTGCATGTGTACAGGTTCATAAGTACATATTTGACACTAATGAATGAATTAATACAAGTTATACAGGTTGCTTATTACCCTGGCCCTTTATAACAAGTTGTTTACACGTTAGCAGTGATTACTGACCAATGCAACACAGGAAAAGTAAGTTTTACCTTTTAATATATATATACAACAATACAGAATTGAGCATAATTTTATAAAACTTTAAAGATTACATCCAAACCGGATTATGGCTGATTTGTAACAAAGAAATAGCAAATTATACTTTTTAGACATGTTATTAGTCATGCAGTACACCCCCAGCTGTGCTATACTTCAGTTTTGAAATAAAGTTAAGTTGATATACAAAAGTTCATTGATGGTTTATGTTTCTGATTCTCCTCCAAAGTTGGGGTTGCTGAAAGCAGGCTGCAACAGAAGAATGACATAACTGGTTACAATAACACGTAAACACATAGCTGAACAAGCATCGTGTTTAGGATGATAAACTGATATATATCGTACCACATCAACAGTATTGACTGTTTTAGTTGGCAGGCTAATGCCACTCAGCTTAATTCCCCGGATCCTGAAGAGATAGTATAGTAGTCCAAATATCAGAGTGAAAATCACAATGGCTCCAATGATGGCCCCAGCTATCACCCCTCCATCTGTACAAATAGAGAGGCACAAGAACTGTTAGGGCAGGTATATACTAGGGCTGTTCAACAGATTTTATTTGCACTGTGGTGCACTGTAGCTACAGTGTGAACACGGCCTTGTTCCACTAATCAAACAACTGCAGGTATACACTGGATAAGCTTTCAAAGTAGGCAACAAGTGGACATGAACGATCAAAATAATAATAATGTAATGCTAATGTTGACCCGAACGTATGAGGATGTTGTGCTACACTTACGGTTGATAGGTGGAGCATCAGTAGGAATGACAATTCCACCATCTTCATCTGTAGTATAGTCTAAAAACAGAGTTTCAGAATAGCTATTAATCTGCTTCTCATACCCAGCCTCTCTCCCTGAGGGACTTGAAAACATTATAAAATAGTTCCCCAAGTTTTTAAACAACAGTTAAGCCGCTATGAAAGCTGCAGCATCCCCCTCTCAAAGTAATTGGTCTTACACTGGTGGTGGCGGCACGCAAAACCTCTCTTCTGCATGCAGTTGTTGTCATTCCAGCGTCCGTCGAGGTACATCTCTACACAGCTCTCCTCAGCCACCTCCCCAGGGTGAAAGGCTGCATTGGGCTCACCAGGAGCCCAGTTCAGGAAGCCTAGAGATGTCTTGTCTGTCCAGGCCCAACCAACTGGAAAAAGAAACGGTAGAAACATACACACTACTCAGCAAGGCTCCAGCAATTTCTAATGATTGACTGACTGGTCCACTGGAACTCATTCCCAGCATTTGGATATTGCAACATGGGCAGAAATATGCAGCAAAGTATGAAACCTGAAATCCAAGCATCTATTTTGAACTCATCTTTCATAAATCACACATGCTTTGACGTACTATGACAAAACATTGCAAACATCTTCCATCCATTTCTAAACTCACAGTTGCGGTCCCTGGTGAGGCCTATCCAGATGTGGTGATGTTTGGTGTAGTTGAGGTTCCTGATGAACTCCACCTCAGCTCTGCTGTGGATGGACACCAGGTCTCCCTTGACTAACTGGCAGTAGTGTCGGGCTTCCGGCCAAGAGAAGCCCTTCTGACCATTGTACACAAAGTAACAAAAGCGGCCATAGCGACTCCAGTTCGGCAAACACTTCCCGTCGCCAGGGGCGGGGGTTGGTGGGGGATTCTCTGAGACAGGATATGAGCATACGTCCATGAGTTAAATGATCAAAGTTAATGACCATGGCTTCGATTTCTGGATTGAACAGATATAAGTAGCAGTGGGGGGGTTGTGTTATACCTGAGGAGATCTTGCAGATGTAGGGCTTCACCTGGTCGCAGCTGGTGTCATTCCAGGTCCCGTGGAACAGCGGTTCAGCGTGCATGCTCACACAGCCCTCACCCTTGTTGTTGCTGGGCTCCCCGGGACCCCAGTGGGTGAAAAACACTGGCCAGCCGTCTGTCCACTTGTAAGAACTACTGTCATCCTGCATGAAGATAACATTAGCTTTGATTCTATGATCAGTCATAATCAGCTAATACAGTGTTGCCTAATTACAAAGTACATGGTATTTTTTTTTTTACTTTAACTGTTAAATAATAATGCCTTCATCATACATGTCTGTGTTATTTGCAGTTACCAATCAGTTTTGCTTCAAGGACACTGTGTCCGAGCTATAGCTTTCACATAACAATCTGTTTAGAAGTGACTACTGTGCAGTTCCTCTGACAGCACCTTGCGCCTGAGGCCGATCCAGGCATCGGCCTTGCCCTGTAGGACCACTCCAGCTACAAAGGCCTGGTCGTAGCTCATGTCAATGCTGGCCAGGTTGCCACCCTGATGCTCGCAGGCCGCCTGAGCTGCCCCCCAGGTTGCCGGCTCCTCCTCCAGTTTGTAGCAGTTCTTGTACCAGGAAATGTAGCCGTCTGGGCAGGGGCTCTTTGTTGGGGGTGGAGGGTTGATACTGCTTGCTGATGTGTCATATACAGTAGGCAGATGGGGAAATGTCAACAGGGATTTGTTGCCATATGGCTAATTATTAAGATGAATTCCTGTTATAAAAAGAAGTGAAAGAATTTAAGTGCATACTGACATTTCTTTCTGTAGCAAACAAAACTCCTCTCCTGATGACAGGCATCATCATTCCACTTCCCGCTCACCAGGTAGTTGTGAGTCATCGCAACACAGTGTTCCTGTTGAGGATGAAAGAAGAGCTTATTTCAGGATTTTTGTGTGTTGTTTTTTTGTTTTATTTGTGAACATAACCAAACCTGTTTATGAGCACAAACCTTTGCAATATTTCACTATTTTGCTCTAATTGTCATATATGACTGTATCAAGTGCAGTATCCAATGAGAACCTGTATCCTCACCGTTCCGCCCACATTGTTGGGCTCCTTGTTGTTCCAGTTGGTGTACAGTACCGGGCTGACCCCATCGCTCCAGGCATACTGATTCTCTACCAAGAGATCTGAAAGACCAATCCATGTGGGGAGCTCCAGGTCCCTCAGGTAACTAGCCACAAAATCTGGAGAGCAGAGCAGAGAAACAAAATATGGAGAGTCACAAAACTGAAGTCGCAGAAGCGCTTTTATACTTCTACTAAATAACAATTTTCATTCTTAGTTTACCATTCTCATATTGGTTATCGATAACTGCCAACTCTCCTTCTTGGTCCTTGCACCAACTGCGAGCATAGGACCAGTTGGCTTTAATGCCGTCCTTCTTCCCTTTGAACATGAAGCACTTATTCCTGAAAAGCATCCAACCTAGAGTAAGAAAGAAAGAAAGAGAGAGAGAGAGAGAGAGAGAGAGAGAGAGAGAGAGAGAGAGAGAGAAAGCTTTCATGTTTCATGGGAGATTAGAGGTAACATTTATAATCCATGGTGCAGTTACAAATTTGCACAATATTACATCATACTAACCAATTGATAATTGTGCAGATGTGATTTTTTAATGTCATACCATGTGAGATTACATGACACATCATGTAATAAACATTGAAATGAGCAATGGATAAGACTTGTCAGGAGAGGGAGCTCTGAACATCAGCCCTGATACATCCTGCTCATGTCTTTTCCTCACACCACAAGTTCATCCTCACCCAATCACCTCCGTTTAAGGATCCTCCATGGACACAGCTCTTCAATCCTGGAGTCATTTATCTCATCAGGACCTACTTTCTTTGCTACTTCCTTTAATACACCTGCTACCTTTTATCAAACCAGTGGAGTCTCTGCTTCTTCAGCTGATTTCCCACACATTCTAGAAAAAAGCACTTGAAATTTGACGTAGCACACCGCAAATCTTGTAGCTTTTTACTCTGTCATGGTTTTCTTGGTTAATGAAGCGCGCGCGTGTGTGTGTGTGTGTGTTACCTGCAGGGCAGTTGCCCTCCCAGGGCTGGGTGGGTGGAGGAGGGGTGTGGTCCTCTCCAGGGAACTTCTTGCACACATAACCTGCTCCAGCCCGACCACAGTTGGCATCATTCCATCCACCTTAACAAGCCAGAGGTCTTAGTAAATACTACTAGTAAATACTACTAGTAAATACTACTACCAGAGAGTTCATTCAGAAAATATGCACAATATGTTGATAATTCAAGCGAATGTTATTCAGTTATTTGTGTGATACACAGAATTTCAATACCTTGATGTCTGTTCATCTGTACACACTGTTCCTCCCCGTTGGCATTGTTGGGCTCACCTGGACCCCAGTGAGTATATGTCACAGGGGAAAAGTCCACCCACCTTTGTAGAAAAGAAAAAGGAAAGAAAGAGTAAGAGAGAGAGAAGCCATAATAGACAGTATAGACTTAAGTTCAATTCAGCCAGATTCAAATCAATTAGAAATGGACATACATGTATTCTCCGCCTGTCAGACCAAACATCATCATGCCGATCCAGGCTGCAGCAACACGCCCCGTCCCCACCTGGAACAGCAACACAACACGTAACTGAAAGGTGATGCAGGTTTCAACCCTGATTACTTTTTTCCTGTCTAACTAACGTTGATTGTAAAGTGGTAAAAACAACATATTTGAATCTTTCTTATACAAATATTTCTTATTTGTGTACCATGGTGTTAACGTATGCCTGTTCCTCTTGGTTTAAGATGGAGACCAGCCTGGCCTTCTCTGCATAGCAACGACTCAAAGCTGTGTGGAAGTCCACTATGTCAGTATCATTGTAGTAGTAGCAGATGTTATTGTTTTTCCTCCAACCGGGGTTGACGCCACAATCAGGAGCTGGGGTCCAAGAGATGAAAAGCAGTGTCAAAGATAGGATTATCTCACCCATGTCATCTGTAGCATCTGTTGCTACAGTGATCTCTAAATATTATTTCATGAGTTGACATGATAATTCTTACAGTTTTTCAAAATTTTCAGAATGCAGTTACATGCCGTTTGACAACTTGCATTGATCTACCTGGGACGGGTGGTGGGGGCTTCGGGGGGAAAATGGGGGTCGTCCCCTTGGCAATCATACATATCCAGTCCTGGTGAGCGTCACAGTTCAGATCATTCCATATGGAGTAGTTCCCGATGGTGTTGCTCACCATCTCTACACATGCCTCACGGCCCTCGTGGTTGTTAGGCTCCCCAGGGCCCCAGTTGGTGTGGGCCAGAGGTGAGCCATCACTCCAGGAATAGCCTAGGATATGTGAGTGGGTTGCCAGGTTAGAGGGTGACGTGATCATAAATAATGAAATACTAGACACACTTAAGGGTAAGGGTAATTTCTGTGGCACAGAAACATACACACATACACATCATGCCCACCTCCCTCTGTAGGGTTGTGTGTAAGGCCAATCCACTTGCTGGAGGCCTTGCTGTAGAGAGAGAGGAACTCTTCTTCATCCTGCCCGTGGATGCTGACCAGATCAGCCCCTCTGGAGACACAGTCTTCATGTGCCGCTCCCCAACTCTTCTTTTGGGAGTAGTCCACATTGTGGAAGAGCTGCAACACACACACACACAGATCAATGCTCCAACAAGTCAACAATCCATGTATTCATCTTCACTTCAGTTTTAAAGTGTACTTTACATGCAGGCTCCACAAGACAACATGATAGAATATCAAACCAGCTGTATACCCTGTAACAGTTCCTGAAGTGGGGCAGGCCTGTCCATCCGTCATAACAGCCCTGTACAGGAGGAGGAGTCGGGGCCTTGGTGGGCGGGGTGATGTCGGGTCTCGGTTTCTCACAGATGAAGGAGAATGTATCCAAGCACTGCTTGTCATCCCAGAAACCACCAATGATACCCGATGTCATAGCTACGCAAGTACCACCCCCATTATCTAGGAAAAAAGGTGATCAGGGTTGGAAACTGTATGTACTTTTACTGAAAATAGAAGATCTGGAGAAAGTGGTTAGGAGAATGGGATCAGTGCTAAGTACTATATATTTTATGTAATGCCATATGGTGCCTTGTTTGATCTTCGTACATTACATTGGTAAGTTGTTGGAAGGGTTAGGCTTAGAGTTGTACCTGGCTGGTCTCTGTCCCAGTGAGTGAAGGTGAGAGGAAAGCCATTGTCCCAGATGTAGTTGACCCC
>CABFOQ010052573.1:26123-42889 GCA_900660455.1 Gephyroberyx darwinii
CAGATGTAGTTGATCCCTCCACCTCCCTCTCCTTGGGCGCGCAGGCCAATCCACCAAAATCCAGTCTTTCCTGATAGCGTCACTGTGAAATGGGACTGCTCATAACTGCAGTCAAACACAGTTAAGAGAGTCCTCTTAAAATTTGTCAGCAAGGTACACAAAAATCTAAGGATGCTTTATCAGCTCACTCAGTGCAACAGCACTCATTGCCTAAATTGCCTACATTACAAGCAACTAATAATTAGGAGTGGCTCAGTCACAGCTCCTGACAATTAATAAATGTAACAAATATTCTGTGCCCCTACAATTATCATGTTGTGTCATCCAGGTGAAATAAGAGCCAAGAAGAAAAGGTATGGGGTATGATTTAGGAGGGACAAGAAGGTAGCAGAGAGGACTATGATGCATTCCTTGAAGAGATAACTTTTCAGGTTAGAATGGAAGATAGGAAGTGACTGCTGTCCAGAGTGGCGTGGGAGTGGTGTGGTAGGACTGGACCATGGAGATATGGGGGTGCAGCTCCCTTACGAGGCAGATGAGCCATAGTTATTGATACATGTCATGGGGCATGACATGGGAGATTTTATGGGAGATTGAAAACAAAGCTGGCTGCAGAATACTGGATGAGTTACAGGAGGTGAATTAAGTCAGAAGGGACTTGGACAAGGACAAGGCTAGCTTTGTCAAGGTGTTGGGTGCAGTCCCTGGTAAGGAGGGGTCTGATTCAGTGGAGGTTGTAGAAGGCAAACCTATAGGATCAGGAAGCGGACCCGGCATGTCTGTTTGTGTTGGATCACACTGAGAGTCTTGGTTCTTTGTGTTCTTATAGTATGCTGCTCAATAGTGATAGAGGGGTCTTCTGAATCGTATTCTGAATTGTCATTTCAGCTAAGTAGTTTAATAACTATGTTCTTGTCAAACTCACATGTCTCCAATGTGCAGCATGAAGCCGTCCTGTTCTTCACAGAAGGCCTTAGCATCAGACCAGGTCCTGGGTGTCTCCTCCATCCAGTAGCACGAGTAGCCATATGCATCCCAACCCTGACACACATTATAGAGGTAAGCAATACAAGAGTACAGGGTTGGGTACAAAGACAGCAACATCAAAAAATGTGCATAATGCATTAAGCCATTCTAAAAAATCCTACTGAATTAACAAATAGTAGACAGTAACAGATAGTAGACTCTTTGTAGTACCTGAGGGCATCCATACACGGTGGGCTTTACAGAGGGCACTGGGTAGTGGCCCTTGGGCATTTTACATATGTAAGTATTGAGTTCTGTACAGGATACATCGTTCCATCTGCCAGTCTGGAACAGAGAAGAAATGACTATTACAATTACCATGATCAATAATGTGGGTAGCTTGAACTGAAACACAACTATGGTTACCTATTACATTTTTGGTAAATTGCCCCGTTAAGCACATATCTGCAGTCTAAAACAAAGGGGCATTAAGTGTGTGTCTAGGTGTGCAAAACTATTGGTCATCACCTGATGTAACATCTCGACACAGTCCTCACTGAAGCCATCGTGGTTGTTGGGCTCCCCTGGTGCCCAGTGGGTGAAGGTGACCATGTGCTCGTCAGACCAGATGAACAAACCAGATACTACCAGGTCATTTAGACCAGTCCACACGTCACTGGTGGCTGTAGAGGACAACCCATAGAGATGTCTACCTTATCATTCTAGTCCTGCATGTCACAGCTCCCTCCTGGGGAAAGATGCTGCTTCACCAGGGATTTTTACAATTTATTTGGACTCAACAGATAAATTAATCATGGGTAACTTACTTGGGTACTTTACATTAACACTGGTTCATAATACATTCATGTGTTCATGTGTGAGTGAACTGTCTTTCAGGTGTGAATGAATGAGAGTTCCTAATCTTTCATGTGCTTATTACTTTCTGACAGATGAACTATGCTACCCTATTAAACTAGTTGTCACCTGCTACTTTTCTAAGTCCATACCCAGGTAGAGGTAACTTTCCAGCCAGCTCTGTTCTGTCATGGAGCGGATGGACACAAGTTCAGCGCCCAGATTCCTACAGGCGTCCTGGGCATCACTCCATGTATTTTTCTCTCCAAAAGGCTTGTAGCAGAACTCTCCGAACTCATACCAGTCAGGCCCTGAACATCTCAGCTCTGCAGGGGAAAGAGATGAGGTAGAACTTATAGTCTATGCACTGTACAGGTATCACGTACTGCTAAATAAATCAATAAAGGATCATGCAGAAAAATACACTTGCATGAATCATGCAAATTGTTTTGCTCAGAAGAATGAGATCGATTTAAAGCATCCTTATGTGCATATCAACTCACCCCCATCTGCAAACGTGTAGGATACCGGATAGCTTCTATCGTATCTGCAGAAATTGGATTTGTTATAGATTCAGCCTCTCACTGTATTCTCTGGATTAAAATAGGTCATGAATTGACATATTGCACATATACTGCACCACTCTCCACCTTCAGGGACTAGGGAGTGATTTGAAAGTCAGCCACATACTGTCTAGAGGTGATGCCGTTCCTGGTGGAGCCTGCATAGAAGTCCTGTCCTGGTTCCTTCAGCAACGTACAGTCTCCTCCAACCTCATTCAGAATAACACCTGCGTGGAGAGCTGCCGCACAGATGTTTGAGTCCTGTTAGAGGAGACAAAAACAAAAACTGGGTGGACGGTGGGGGGATAATATATAATTTGATTTTCTCATATCTTTATTTGTGTGTACTGGAGTTGTGACACAGTTTAGATGATATATATTCACATACCCCACGATATACTGAGGTGCCAAACACATTGTAACTTGCTTCTGCACAGCCTGCTGGACAGTGGACACTAAAAGACACATTGTATGATGAACATAATTCTAACATTACCACAGAGAACAAAACACAATATAATATGGAGTACACAACAAATGCAAAAATATTATTTAAAGTCTGACTCACGTCATTCGATCATTGGCAAAGTTGAAGTTGGGCTTGTTAGCACACGTGACTGCATCTGTTAAAGCAAAGTTTATCATATTTACCATCAATACGTGAAAGCACAGCATATTATCACAACAGAATCTAACAAATGAAATATGATTTAATAATTAGACAATGTGAATATTTCATGCGTATCTCGCTTAGTCTTATCATAATAGAAAAGTGGTTTGCTTACAGTCCGGCGTGCATCCCAAGACGTCAAAGCGAAGGCCTGCCTGACCATTGTACTCCATTGGTAGGATCCGGATGTACTGAGCCGACACAGGAGTACCCAGGAGCTGGGTATCTGGAGTGCTCCTGTCCGTAGAACCTTGAAAAAACTGGAAAACCAAGGAAATTCAGAACGATTATCTGGAACTATCATATGCAGTGCATTTCAACAAGGTACTTTTTCCTTCATTATGTCTCATTTTTATGGCAGTTTGTAGCCTTGGCTGACTCACCGCCCCATCAGCAGTGTAGTCGGTCCAGGTTGTTCCATCCACACTGTGCTGGACCTTAAACTTGGTGACCCAGTGGTCATTTTGAGGACAACCCTGTATCACTATCCCTGTCACTTTTCTGGTCTGGCCCAGATTGACCTGGATCCAGTTTGAAGTTGCTGAAGGAGGGTATAGTGGATATAGATACATCACAAAATTAGCTCAACCAAACAAAGATGAACTCAAACTCTCAGCTGATGGCAATATATTTATTTGCACCAAAAAGTCTTTCTTCCTCATTCTCCACTGTTAACTGACTATAACTATTAGGCATGGCATGGTTGCCAGTTTGGTACGTACGGCTGCCAGAGGGCATCCAGCAGGAGTTGCCGTTCAAGCGGGCTTTGTTCGGGGTGAATAAACCCTGGGAGGATGAAGCAGAGAGCTGGGAGTCGGTGATGTTGCCATCCTCTACACCCAGGCCCTGCAGACACACTGGGAGGAGCAAAATCCCAAAACACAATATTAGACTAGATCATAGAGCAAGACAGTTCATGTAAGTAATTAATAAGTAAGTAATTGTTTGTTTTATATGTTGTTTGGTTTGGAAAATTCAGTGTGTTTCTGCTATAGAATATCAACCACTGGAATTGAACTCATGTTACTCAAGGAGATAGGTATTGCATTGTGGGAAGTGAGTTGTGCGAGAACAGACTACGGCAAGTATCATGCCTGCAATGTGAGAACCTACCCTTCTGTTCACAACTGTAGATCACCTCTAGGTACTTGGCAACAGCAGGGCAGGGGTCCACCTCCATTTGGGCATACGCAAAGCAGATGGGACGGTTGTCACATCTCTTCCTAACATAAGGTAGAACACCATCCACTGTGCAACTTCCTACAGAACAGCAATGATGCTTTAGTTAAGTAGGCTGGCAATCATCAATATTTATTTCAACATATTTATTTTATATTATTGACAATATTCCAGTGAAAAAGAAAGTGCATTGATATACACGTACACATATAAGTTCAACAAAAGCTATTTAATGACCACACTCTATTAGATGATCTCTATCATAATCCTTCTTTGGCATTTGAGACTGCTATAGCAAGACTTCCTTTGCCTTCCTCTTCTACTTGGTATAAAGTTTAAAGAGTGACTTTTAGTTCAGTACCTCCCCCTGATCCATCCAGGTGGGGACAAATGTCATCACTCTTTCGTCCGTAGAAAGCAGACTGGATGTTAATTACACTTTCCTCTGGACAATGAAGGACAGCACTGGAATCCTGGCACACCAGTGCAGTCATGAACCCTGCGGAGGAAAGGATTCACAAGATTCATACAGTATGGATGTAATCCACCATAAAGCCTTAGTCAGTTAATCACTGAATTGCATGTATATACTGTAGAGCATACAGTCGTGCTTGAAGGGTTGTGAACTCCTTGTGCAATTATAGAATTTTTTTTGTTTTTATTTAATGAAAATCAGCTTTTTAAGTGAAACAAAGGATCTATATTTACCAATTTCATATGTTTTTTAGAGGACATTGTGCATGTAATAAAATGAAAATAGTCTAAAGGGAATTAGTGCCCATCATACATACCATCATGAGGCGGAGGAGGTTCAGGAGTTTTCCCTGAAAGAGGAAATATGCGTATAGTGTCACGTACCAACACTATAATATTGCCTTCTGTTTTAGGTGGCAACAATGACAATACAAGCAGGGCAACTTACCTCTCCGTTTGCAGATGTATCCTCTGTTGAAGTCACAGTTGTCATCATTCCAGTAGCCGCTGTTAATAAGTATGGACAGGCAGTCTTCACCATAGTAGTTGTCTGGGTTGCCTGTGAGGAAAGAGAATGCAGAGAAATGGCAATCATCATTTTCCTTAAGACTCCACTAGGTACAGTGAACCCTTACATGTTTTGAATCAATAAGTTGTACCTGCATTCCAGTGGATGTATCTGAAAGGAGAGCCATCAGTCCACTCCCAGCCCCCCTCAGTGATAGAGTCATGACCCCCCATCCACAGTGAGATCCCTGTTGGACTCACCTGGATCAAGCCTATGGAGGAAACAACAGAGTACAGGTCAAGCTAAGTCTAGTTTATATATCGAGCACTTTTAAAAAACAAGAGACACTATGGGAGTACTGGCTGCACCAGGGCAGTCAACCGGAGAAGTAAGTGAATGACTGCCGCTGAGAATAAATACGAAAATGAATATTCCCATGTTTTATTGCTTAAAAGAAAGTCAAGCTGAAAAGTACTTAAAATTTTATATTGTTTATTGTCAGTACACTCTCTATACTGTGGATCAAGACAGCAACCAAAAAACTGAAAAACTCCAAAAACCATAGAGTCACATCTCTGAATAGTGTAGTTATTTGGAAATAGCATTCATGTAATAAATGTACAAAGAGTACCCTGTATGAAGGCCTGTTCAAAGGGATCAGTGATACTGATGAGGTCTCCTCCCTGGTTGACACAGTCAGCCCGTGCATCAGCCCACTTCCTCATAGACAGGTAGTTGAACAGGTAGCAGTAGTCATTGAATGGGTCGGCCGTCCAAGAACCACATTTCTCATTCCATCCTATAACAAATGCAATGACACCGATGCACACATATACACACATATATAAACTGTTACGGACCAAGCTTTAACTCCCTTATGTCCATGCAATGATTCAATTCTGTGTGATCAATGTCAGTACTGATAAGTTTACCTGGTCCAGAGGTTGGGGGCTGGGGAGGAGGTCCTTGCCCCTTGGCTATGGAGAGGCAAAGACAAAGAAACATGAAAAAAATTACTTAAAACATTCATAACTAAAAGATTGGCATATGAATAAAATGATATCAGACCTTTTTTGCAGATAAATTCCTTTGTGGAGGTGCAGAAATCATCATTGAGTTTCCCAGCTTCGGGGTGAGTCATCCCTCTGAGGTGTGCACAGTCCTCGTTCTCCTGCCAATTGTCTGGCTGGTTGTTTGCCCATGGGAGGAAGTCCTGACACCCAGAGAAAATTGTCTCAGTAAAATATCACACTATCGTGAACATCTTTACTGACAATGTTTGACCATATAGTAGCATGTGTGCATAATGAAATGTTAAGGAAACGAAATACTTAACCTTTAGCAAGAGAAGTTATTGTTAAAAAGGCGATAGATGCCTTTGCATTGTGTAGCACTAGAAACTATGAAATTATTGTCAAACTGAGTGATATTATTTCACAGTGATCTGTATCGTGCCATTTGTTTATGGCATAGTCACTTACAGCAGGAGATCCATCGGAATATACAAACTGGTTTTCCATGTTGATGTCATTCAAACCCACCCAGGCTTCCCCTGGCATGTGAGCTGCAGATAAAAGACCACTGTTATGAAAAAACTGCTGGTCAGTTACTAACTTTCACGCAATGGCACAGTTGTGATTTAACATTCACTACCTCTTACCATAAAATAAATAAATAAATAAAAATAAAATAAAATTACTGAATCTGTTATTTCCTGCAAGTGAGTTAGAGAATGTTCTCCAGGCCACTCACCGGTCAGGAAGCTGAGCTCCTCCTGAGAGTGAAAGCTGACCAGGTGACCCTGCTGGTTGACACAAAAACTCTCAGCATCGTGCCAGTTCTTCATTTCCTCGGTCTCAAAATGATAGCAGAAATCTCCGAACAACAGGTATCCTGGGTCACAATGGGAATCTGTAGCAAAAACATGTTTTGGTTTTGTTTAGTCTTCATCTACTCTATCCAGGTGTATCGTACTGAGATAGAAAGAATATGTTTAATACTTTTCCTGTCTATTAAATCTAGTGAAATGAGATCTAGTGAATGATAATAATGATAATCAACACAGTAATAACGAGACAGTATTGAGTATTGATTATTCTCACCAGGAATTGCAGTAGGTTTCACGTTCTGTCCACCGGTCATCTCACAAATGTAACCGAGGCTCTTGAAGCAATTGGTGGTTTCCCATTTGCCTTGATAATTTCCTGGAGGAACAAAAATAATTTAACTTTAACTAATTTGGTCTTGCAATGCCAACCTCATTTGAAAGTAGGAAACTGTCGTTTCACGCTATAGTAGTAGACTGCTGTGCTTACCCGTGAAGATCTGTCCACAATCCCAGAGGTTTGGAGTGTCTCTGGGCCAACCAGAGCCCCAGTTGGAAAACTCGATCGGGCTCTTGTCCACCCATTTGAAGGTCCCATCCTGGTCCTTATCTGGTGACACCACAAAACAGAAAATAAGTAGACAGGGCTTATCCACAATGGGATTGCAGTTATTACAAATAAAACAAGTCATTTTTTTTGTGAGAGTAAGAATGATCAATGGTCAAGCTCTCAAATGAATATATATAACACATTCATACTGTTTCATATGGAGCATCAAAGTGAATTATAGTACCTGATAAACCGATCCAGATGTCAGGAATGTCTACTTGATGGAAGTCTGGAAGATTTCCATTTATGAAGTACTGTTCCTCCTGACTAAACACATAGAAAATAATAGGACAGATGTGACAGATTATGTGATATTCTCTATATTGCCAAGAATGGCAACTCTTCTTGTGTAATTACATGCAAGGGACTGTGTGAATTAGGGACTGGTGAAGGATAGCCAAGCTTATATGCCAAATCCTTGTTTGCAAAATGCCTTAAATGCAAAATCCTTTCTATTTTGTTCTTCCCTACCTGTTTATAATCAGCAGGTTGGCCCCTAAGTCTGAACACTTGGTCTGAGCCTCATACCAGGTGGTCAGGAGATTGGTATTACTGACCAACCAGTAACAACTCCCGCTGAAGCTCTGCCAACCAGGAGGGCAGATGGCTAGAAGTGAGGCAGGGAAGGGGAACAGAAAAAGATGAGCAAAAAATACCTATTATATAATATTACAAATAAGTACTGATATGGGGCAAGAAATATCTTCATGGTTTATTTTCCAAAACAATCAAGCTTACTGTTGAGTGGTCGTTTACACATGTAAGGACGCTCGTATCGGCACACGTGGGCTCTCCATTTCCCGTATTCATCACCTGCCTCTTTGACTTTTGCAACACATGTCCCTGCCTGCGTATCACTGTTGGAGAAGGACACATTATTGAATTGCACAACTCAATGTTTAAACTCAAATGACAGGTATGATATCCTCTTACGCTGTATGATCACCCGCTGCCCAGTTACTGTATGGAGGCTGGCCAGGATTAGCAGCATCAGACCAGGTATATTGATCGTTGCCAGCTTCAACTTGGCATGATATCTTGTTGCATTTCTGTAGAAACAAGAATGACTTAATATTGATGTATTTAATATCCATATCCAATATCATGTGGTGCCATAACTGTGCAGCTACTGTACTACTGTGCAAAATCACGCTGCTGATAGTTTGTCTCAGTTGATAACGCTTTCATTACAGTGTGTGCATGGAAAGCTAATAGAAAATATGAGAAAACCTTTCAACCGGCCTTTCACTCTCACTGTCATCTCACTCTTGACTCTCACCAGTGAAGAATATCCAATCCAGAGGTCTATCGGTGAGGAGTCCAGTCTTTGTGTGACATATTCTTCTTCTTGAGCTGAGATAATGGACACCAGGTCTCCTCCTTCCCTCACACAGTCATATCTGGCTGCCAACCAGCTCTTCCTGGTGTCCGCCTTCAGCTTGTAGCAGTTGGAGCCATACTGACTCCAGTTGTTGGCTAAGTCACATTGGGTGGAAGGGTTGGCTGAGGAGAAGTAAAGGAAAATATGTTCAAAATACAATTCTCAAGAAGAAATAGTCCTTGATAGAGCATCCCCGTGTAAAACTTGAATAAAAAAAGATAAAAGTCAAGTTTGACATGATCACTTCCCAATAAGCTAGTGTGCAGTGTTGTGTATTAAATTTAGGGCCATGAAACAAGATTAAAGGGAAAAATAACGTGGACATTGGGTGGTGGACTCACGATTGGGGTGCTTGCAGATGTATTTCCTCTTAGAACTGCAGTTCTCATCGTTCCACTGTCCATAGTCTGATCCTACCATCTGGCCACAGTCCTCACCGGGGTCGTCACCCCAGTTGTCAGGCTGGCCCTGGCGCCAGTCTCTGAGAAGAGAGGAGAGGAGGTAAATTCTACAATGCACTTCAATGAATTTAATGCCTTTGCAGTTTTTGAATGGTAACAGTTTTACATACGATATGTATTCAAGGAAACGGCTCCCGTCAGACCACTCCCAGACACCTTCTGCAACGCCATCATTCAGACCAATCCAAAAGATCTCTGTGCCAATTTGTGTCCTCAGCCATTGCTAGAAATATAGTAGAAAGAAGTAAACACAGTTTCTGAGAGGATATTTATCAAATATACAGTAGAGTTCTGTGTTGGAAGCTTTGTGTCTGTGTGTGTGTGTGTGTGTGTTTGTCTCACCCTCTCATGAATGTCCCGAATGCTCGTCAGGTCGCTCCCCTGGCCCAAACAGTAGGCATGGGCCTCCATCCATGACTTTGTATCCGCTGAAAAGTAGTAACATCTTTCCTCGTACGGCCTCCAGCCTTGAGGACACTGGCTATGGGCTGGAGATACAACACAACACTGCACAGTTACGTATAGTACAACCAACAGCACGACGCAGCACCGCAAATGTTCAGGTGGGACAGCACATGTCACATAATTCAAGTGATCCCTCTGCTTTAGGCAGGCTAGTATTGTTGTTGTTGTGGTACTCTACTGATCCCTGAAGCGGAAATTTCACCCCCTCCACAGGGTGCAGGGTCAGCTCCAGAACAACACCCCCAGAGCTTATTGCTTTGTTATTGCTCAAGGACACTTCAATACATTAATAAGTATAATGTACAAATTACAAAACATAATATACAGATGTAACATTAATCAGGAAGAATAGTAAAATGAAATCAGAGCGCTTTTCTAGGTTGATATGTAAAAATGTTGCCCAGGTGATGTGGAACTGCAAAGGCTGGGAGGTCGTCAATCATTTAAATCCACATCCATCATAAAAGTCCCATGACAGATCCACAGCCCTGGAGTATCGGTCAACACGCCACAGCAATGGGCTTGTGGTAATGTTTGACTTTTACTGGCATTATAGCATCACATGTTTTGCACACATCCGTAATGAGTTTAGAGAACCACAGGAAAACAAAACAAAATCTCTCATGTAAAGATGAAATAACTTCAAACCTATTATTAAACATTGACCCACTATGAGGCATTGGAGACCCAGATACCAAACACACACACACACACATAACCTAATAGGCAAAATTATTCCACACATACACTAGTTCAATTTAGAATAACCACTGGGGAACACAAGATATGATATCATCCTAATCCAAGTAAATCACTCCTTATGTATAAACCACATATCATTTTTTGGGTTAAACCATCTTGTAACTGGAAGATCCCAGTTTCAGCCCCATGACCCGCACCTGACTTACAAATACCTGTCATACAAATGGCATCAGCACAATATTGATGCTCTCTCAGGCTTGGATTGACCTGAAACATGGCAGCAAGCCGAGTAAAGACACAAAGGATCATATTACTTGCAAACAAATAAGTAATTAAATAGCACACCTAATGTGACAGTAGACCAAAAAAACCTTTTTCAACATTTTTCATAACTTTTTATAAAGAATGCCATTATTTTTTTTCCCTCCACAACACTGAGCATCCTAATGCACATTTCTACTGTGATAAACACACAATGCATATTTTTGCTGTGACTTTTCATAATTATATTATACCACCCCCTATGTGCCCTCCATCCCAGGCCTGAAAATCATGCGCTTCATCCACTCCAGTCAGAGGTATTAATACATTGTAGAGCATCCAGCACACAAGCACAGGTTAAAAGTAATATGACACGCTTCGCCCAGGGTGCCAGGGTGACTTAGTAAATTACCTTCATAATGCACTCTACAGCTGACACACTGCAGGACAGACTGAATGCACAAACTATTAGTACCATCTTCCTGCTGTTGAGTTGCACCCCAATCTGCACAGTCCATGTACGTGACTGTCAAGAGGACTAAAAACTCTCCATCTCCCCTTCATGAGTGAAGTGGGTTTAATAGACGAAATCAATAAGGAATCACAGCCTTCACCTGGTCAGCCTAACGTTTTGTCCATT
This sequence comes from Gephyroberyx darwinii, assembly GCA_900660455.1. Classification (NCBI taxonomy): domain Eukaryota; kingdom Metazoa; phylum Chordata; class Actinopteri; order Trachichthyiformes; family Trachichthyidae; genus Gephyroberyx; species Gephyroberyx darwinii. Next base: position 37,684 of record CABFOQ010052573.1, read on the forward strand.
CACTGTACATATTAGGTTAAAGACACAAAAATGTCCATATCTCATATCTATCCCATATCTACATCTCCATATTTCAGATGCGCAAAATGCTTGTTTGAGGAGCCCAGAACCATTAGCACCCAGGGCAGGCCTTGTGCTTTGTGGAGTGAGTAGGCATAATAATGAAATTCCCCCTCAGGGATCAATAGAGTATCACAAGTAATATCACAAGCATTGTAAAAGAAATTAAGAAAGTCAGACTTACCACAAGCAAGAAGAGCAAGGAGGTTGAAAAGTAGCAGAAGCATCCTTTGCCTTCTGTCCATCAGGTAGATAACTTGTCGGCTCTCAAGGTGTATTTCTATGCATCCTAACAGGTGTTAGCCTCTTGTACGATGTCCCCTGAGCCTGGTCCTGTGTATGATCTGTACAAGCTCCCAGTTAACAGACGTGTGAGCATCTTCTCTTTGGCTAGCTTCTTTTCAGCATCAGTCCAGGGTCCAAAGACTGAGAGCAGTAAAACATAGATGATAAACACTTGACTGATTTGCTAAATTACCACCTAATCTGTTAAGGCAAACAAACTTCAGTGATGACAAACAATTGGCTGTTTTTCATTTTCAGTTCCTACCAACAATGACAGAAACTTCAGGGATTAAATATTTGAAGTATTGATGCCAATTTGATAATGCAAAACTAATCCAAACATCCCAACAATACATTTTGGTATAATATATTTTCTAAGGTGTGTCTCAACACTTTTGAAGTTGCATATCATAAAGGAATATGGTTACTGACTGACACAGTCAGTCAGTAATCCTTGATCACTCGACTAATGTTATGATGTTCACTCAAGACCCAGAAGAGCCCAAGTGTGTAGCGTGTAACAGGAAAATGGAAATAGAAATAGAGGACGCTCTGTCAAACTTAATATCAATTTGTTTTACTTATTCAAGCATCCGCTTCTGAAAGCTGATTTATTTTATCCAAGAGATTCTACTATTTGATTTACGCACGGAAAAATAAATACATAGAAATAAAGAAGAAAATAAAGAAATAAAGAACCCTGTGGCAGACAGGAGGGGGTGTGGGTGAGCCCTTGGCTGGATGTGGGGGGGGGATCAGGCTGGTAGGCTGGTTCATCCGACACCGGCTGCCACCAATTGAGACTAATTGCATAACTGCCTGGGACTGATGTAACAACGTGTGGGAACGAGGCAGGAGAAGCTTTATTTCATATTTTTAATATCGATTTTTTAATATATATTTTTTTAAATTTGTAATCTTGTTTGAGAAATGTAATTTGACTAAAAATAGCATTAGTTTTTGATAAATGATGAAACAAAAGAGTTGTTGGTAATGGACATCTGACTTTTGGCCCCAACTGTATGTTAACCAAATACCAAGATGATTAAAGCATTTTGGATTCTTGAACAAAAAGAGTCTACAACCACCAGGGGCTTCAGGCATATCTGCCTTAATGATACATCATTAGGAAAGTGTGAATCTCATTTGACACCGTGAAAACACCAGCTCAAAGTCCAGAAGAAGCAGTTTATAACAACCGCCTTCCAACTGTCTATAAACTTTATGAAGCCAAAACTCTGCCTTGAATTGTTACTTTTTAACTTAAAGACTGAATGGTAGTAGTTACAAAACAATAAAAGCACATTTTGAAATAATTAAATCACGCTTACAGCCAAAGTGTCAAAGTCAAATAAACTCCAACATTAGAAATCAGACTTGTAATACCTGACTATGGCTTACAGACTAATATTACATATATATTATATATAAGACTTTGAATCTCCATAACACAGAGCAGCATAATGCCTATTTTCACTGTGACTTTTCGTAACAGAAGCTCAAGTTAATTTTATGAGGGGGACATTACAGGTGGCAGTAAAGAAATCCAAACTTGATTGTGTTTTTTTTTTCTTCTGGCTCCTGGAAATGGCCTATCCTGACTAGAAGGCAACTTTCATAAACTTCTCAAAAAAAAAAAAAGTCTGGCCACTGAACCTGATACATAACTTTATTATACCAATTTATTCAATACCATGTAAATGAATAGCACAAGATTGAAGCAGTCAAAAGAAAGAATGAGAATAACAAGTGCAGCAATTCTACAAAAGTCTCTTGCACATATGCTAACTAAGTTGTAAAAATGATACATCAGGTAGATAAATTGCACTAATATTGATAATGGAAGAATACAAATCGTGCCACAATCTTTTTTTCCTTCCAAATATGTAAATGTAAATATATCTTAGCATTCAAAATTCAAATCATCATATTCAGTCAACATACTTTGAAAAACAATAAATCAATAGAGAGTTGCTGGAAATGCCTTGGAATTGCTTTAGATATGCCAAAATAGGCAATGGAGTTAAAGAACCATCTACAGACTCAAAGATGCCTAAAAAATGCAGATAATATCAAGACATTTCAAAATAACATCAAATTCTCCATTCAGGACAAAAATATACTCAGACTTCACATCTATTCTAGGAAAATAGTGCACAGCAATGGATTAGATAATGTAGAAAAGAATAACACCAAGGATACACCTATTTCATAATACAAAATTTCCATATATTAAAATATATTTGAATCATTTACCAGAGAAATCTCAGTCTAATCTCACACACTTCTGAGAGCACTCTTGATTAGGATTTCTGACAGTCCAGCTATCGTCAAACACAAATTCTGAATTTGAAAAGCACTCCCTGCCAGCTTGCATAGATCTCTGAAGATCTATATATGACATTGTAAATCATGAACTGAATAGGTGCACCGTATTGCTCTGATCAATCCCAAGACTCTCAGGTGTATACTCTGAGGTCAAGGTGAGGGGGCGACTTGGGATTCAGCAAGGGGTTAGACCAGATCCACACCAACCGATCCCTATAATGCTTGACACACTTTCTTCTGTTTGGCACTTGCAGCACTAACATCCCCCAGGCCTGTCATATACTAACCAATGACTGACTGGCTGGCTGTTCCAATCAGCCAAGAACGATTGTTCAAACGCGATTACAGGTAACATCCAGCTTACTGCAGTTGGAACTGCTGATAAAATAATTCTGAAATCTCCTAAAAGTCTAAATGCCACAACCGATGCCTTTGCTTATCCTGACACAAGATAGAATTAAAGGACTCTTTGTAGCATAGATGAGGTCAAATGTCCCAGCTCAGATAGTCATGAAAATGTTAAGTCTAACTGCAAACAATGCACTGCAAAAAGGGTGTTCAAGTCAAGCCTGCCCTGGATAAATATCTGTAGAGCCATAGTGCAACCCAGAGACAGGCTCTCAAGATCTTTGAAAAGCTTTCATACTGGCCTACTACACAGTCCAAGTTTATATGTATACAGTTAATATAGTAGTGCTGAATCACAACTCACCTCTCCTACTCAAGAGGCCATTACTGCATACTAGGCTCAGCTATCATTTTCCCTTAAAAAAAAAAGTCAAACAAAATAAAAAATAAAGTCAAGGCAGTCAAATAAAGGAAGCAATAAAATACAGTACAAGATAATACATCACTGAAATGCAAATAACACAAACAGAAGAGAAAATCTTAAATGTGTCCTTTTGTTCGAGGGCTCAGAGAAGACTTCAGGTCTGTCAGATGTGCACATTATGAACTCAGCAATATCACCAGAGTATTCACAGTCACTGTGTGCAGACTGAACGTCAGCCTTCATGGGGCTAGCTGAGAGCAAGTGCTCTTGTTGACATTCAGTTTGTAACAATGTTTTACCAAGTCTTTGCAACAGTATTGAAAATATTAACATTTCTGAGGAGACATCACTCTGCTCTGTGACGGTGTGGTTTGGATTGGGTGCTCGGCCGATCAGATCTCATGGTGACTTGGCAGTCACCTGGGAGGTGGAGTGTTTGTCACATGCAGTTGACCACATTGCTGGAGCCCTGGCCCACGTCCCTGATCTGGCTGATGTGAGAGGAGCAGACAGCCACCCCAGCCCCGGCACGGCAGTGGGACACCGAACCCACCAGCTCCCATCTGGAGAGGAAACATGGCACAAAAAAAAAATCACAAGGGAAAGATATGAACATAATAACAGTCCTATAAAATACAGCATCGTTTCAGGTAGTTTTACAGCACAGCACATAACTGCAGAACCAAGTCAATTAGTACAGCTTGATTGTGCCACTTCCCACCTCACTGTTTAAATGAAAAACGCTGCACATCACAGTCTTTATTTATCCCCTTCTCCTCCTAACCTGTTCATTCGCGGCTCAAAGGCCTCCACTGTGTTCAGGTAGATGTTCCCATTGTGGCCACCGACTGCAAACACCCTGCCCATTACAGTGGCAACCCCCACCCCGCCACGCGGCGTGGTTAGCTCAGACACGTACTCCCAGTAGTGCATCCGTGGGTCAAATCGCTCCACGGAGCTCAGTGGTGAGTTGTCGTCAAAACCACCTTTAGGAAGGAACAGGAAAACCAATCATTAAAAGAGACCAGAAATTTAGAGAACAGTTAGTGTGAGGAAGGGCTCAAGAGTTTTAAGAGGAAACCGGCTTGTATGGCATTACTGCATATGGAATAATAGAAAGTGGTCAAGTGTAAAAAGTGACAATATTGAACACTGAGTTTCTTGGAGTAGGATTATATTGTTAGAAATCTGGCAGGCAAAAGATACGATCAATCAACTCATATGAAACCATAGCTGGTGACTCAGCAAAAGATCACACCAAACGTCTCAATGAACTTTGTTACCACTTGAATTTGAAAAGTCATTCAAAGTCTTGTCCTTGTGTATTCTCTTTAATGAGTAACCAGATAGCTTTACAAAACATGACCTTTTGTCTTTCCTGATCCACATATTTATGTATAAAGTTGTAAGGTGTGGGAGGCAGGTCACCTGGGTGCCTCAAGAAGAGTAACAGACTAATAAAACACTGATCCAAACACACTGGATGAATTCGACCTCTAACCCTGATCATCCCAGTCACAGCAGTACAGTTATGGGTGACATAAGAAAATGTCGACAAAATACATCTTGGTGGTTTATTTCACACATTATTGACTTTTTTGTGATTGTTACTATATAAACATGGTGCTTTATGGTGTCTTATTTTGACTTGTTTTTTTGATTTGATTTGATTCATGTGTACCTACCTTGTTGGAATGAGCCTCGTCCAATACATTTCATTGTTCAGTATGACTGTAAGTGATGCTGCACATTTGATAAATA